>VZTX01015566.1:38852-57587 GCA_013400915.1 Pardalotus punctatus | reverse complement strand
CTGTCTTCAAACTGAGACAGTACTGAATGGTCAAAGACTGGTAAATCTTTTGTCGTGTTGCAAAATACCAGTATAACTCATTTACCATAGACAAGCTGAGGTAGAGAGTGTGAGTCAGTCCCCAAAAGTTGAAATGCACTCTCATCGGCTGCAGCAAAGAGCTGGTGGTAGGCATCAGTTGTGGCCTTACCACTCCGGGTGCACAGCCACAGCGGGGCATCCCCTGTGCTTGGAGTGCAGAGAGCAAGTGGGGACATCCCACCTGAGGCCAGTGAAGTTACCTACAAGCACAGCTGAGGTGGGAGGGGTGTGAGTCACCCTGCAGGACTGCTGGTCAGCGGTGCTGCTGCTCCACAGCCTGAACTTCATCACCCTCGCAGCACTACAGACAGCCCAGGTTTTGGCTGTGCAGGCATCCACATGAATAATGTTGGAGGAATAGGTATTACTGTAAGTCTTTGATAAATAGCTATGGCAAATAAGGGGCAGATAAGATGCTGTAATAAAAAACCAAATAGGTTACATGAGATAAGCTAGGAAGAAAACAAGTTAGATAGCTTTATAAATCACATCAAGGAGTTATGAGACATACAAGTTTGATCTTGCTAGAGAGACTAATGGGGAAGTATGAGCAGTACCTCCAGACAGGAGAGCTGGACACTGATAAATGAGAGATGTTTACAGGATTACAGGATATCATTATCTTTTTATCATTATGCTACTTAGACCTGGCATCTTAAGTAGATTTGAGCTCACATCTATCCTGATTTTATTAATGACTTTAGCTAAAAGAATAGCAAAAATGTTCACAAAGGACTTGAGGTCTCCGCAGAAAACTCCACATGATGTCAGTAGTCATGGGAGCAGATCCACTATTTTGCTTCCCTTTGCTGTTGAAGTGTCATGTGCTTCTTGGTCCCTCTTGGTCTGGGATCACACCTCACACCGTCAGGAAGCAGGGGCAGGGATTTCATCCAGTGCCAAGCCAAAGGATGTACTGCACAGCTCCCTCCATAACGGCAGCAAAATATAAATCTTAGTAGGATCCTTTCTTGCAGGGATGTGGGGGCAGGTGAGCCATGAGCCAAGTAGGGGTGTTGTCAGATTTCTGAAAGTCCCTCTGGAGCTGATGTGCTTCATTCCTTTTTATAATGTCCTTGAGCTAAATGACACATTGATAAACGGACTAGGATAAATGGTGTTTTCCAGACATTACCAGACAGAGGGGAATTTTTCAATGATCCTTTGTCACCATTTAAGATCATAAAGGTTTGTAACCGGTAAAATGGGAGGAAGAAAAAACTTCTTGATATTGCGGTGAGTGTTTAAGTATCCTATTGTTTAGTTAACATGTTTTGACAGATGTGGTTTCAAGATGCATAAAAGTGTAAAAGAACACTCTTATATAAATCTCATCAGTCAAGGATTGGAATGCAGATTTACTTCTTACTGAACAGAGCTATTGTGTTGTACCATGGAGCTAGTGAAAATGCATAGCCATAACAGCGCTTGGATTTAAAATACAATATACTAGGTGGACTCACATGAAGTGATCAGAATATTAAGTGTCACTGCTGGTTTGCAATGAGCCTGAGATTATTTGTTTTACGAAGAAAGATGAGTAAGCTTGCTGTAAAAGTGTGAGGAATCTCTGATTGGGGTACATATGGTAGACAGGCCAAACATCTTTCACTATGATTAAAGCGGTATTGGACACTGAGGTTGGATTGCTTGTTCTGGTGATGCTGTTGCTCCCTGCATGCCATGGCAAGTTAATCTGGCTCAGCAGTAGCTGGGGGATGAATTTTGGCATTTGGAGTATGTTTTATCACCTGTTTCCCTTTTCTGATTTCTCTATTTGAAGTAGGGTCTGTGTGTGAGAACAGTCCCTCTGAGCTTTAATCTGCTACAGGCTTTGACCTAATGTCACTGTAATCTCTACCATACAGAACAGAAGGTTTTAAAAAAGAGTATGGCACAATCTTCACCAATTTTGGGTTTGTACTGCTGTTGGATTTTCCACATGCTGCAAATTTCCACATGAGCTGTGTTAGGGCTTCAGAGGGGAGTCTCAGGGGACCTTACTCACTACTGAAACTCCAGCTTCTGAGCTGGTCCTTGTCTTGCTCCCAGCAGAGCAAAGATGACGTGCAAGCATGCCAAGTAAACATGTCACTTGCATCAGAATTCACCATTTTGAGCCTTTCCCATGCAGTACAGACTTCCTAGTCTACAATGAGGAGAAACAATAACCGCAGTGCTAAACAATAATGTTTGTAAAATGGCAGGTTTTGGCTAACCAAGCTTCCCTGTGCTGTCCCTCCTTGTTGGCAGCAGTATTTTCTGGAAGGTTGACCAGCCTTGGCTGCAGGGATGTGCTGCTGGAATACACACTTGGCCGAAAACCCTACTGGGAAAAGCAGGCACAGCTACTGATTTGGATGGAGTTACACTTGTTTACACTTGAACTGAGCTCGATCCCCAACTCGGCAGTGCTATTTAGGTTCCTGGTGCTTTGCTCTGTCTGCCATTTGCTCAGGCCACCTACACACAGAGGCAATGCTGCAGCTCCTCAGAGCTTACAGCAATCTTATTAGTTAGGGTTTTGTACAGGGCTTGCCTTTTCCCCCCAAAATGTATTTAGACAAGTAGTAGCGCTATGCTCTGCTTATTTACTGAGCCAGTAGCAAAGGAACTAAGCACAACAAGAACAGCAGGAGAAATACAGCAAAGATGTGGGGGATTAAACAACATGCATCTTTTCATCTTACCAACAAAGCTTTTACTGAAATATCTTTACCAAAAGAATTTGAATGGTTCTGATTTCACACAGACTGACATTAAAAATAAATGCAAAATTTCAAGCATTGTAAAATCTGGTACTAGACTACTTCAGGCTCTGGTAATAGGCAAGTATATATACTTTCTCTTGTTCACGAGACTGTTGCAGTGGTTTGGGTATTCCTAGGGTAAAAGGGGAATGGTCCTGATGGATGGAGGCAGGCTTGCCACTGGTGTGCTGTAAGTCCTCTCGTAGCTGCTAATGAAGAGGTGTCTGCTGCTGTTGTTTGTAACCAAGAAGGATGAGGGCTCCCCAAGGCTCTTGATTCTTGTGCTCCTGGCCATCCATAACTCTCAGTGTAGTGGCATGACATGAGCAAGGAAATGAAAAGGAAAAACATTGGCTGTCTGTAAGCATCTTTGAAAAATTGATCCAATAAAATGTTTGATGAATATATTCACTAGTAATCTATGCAGCTCTATGAGATGAAAATAAATATGGGAAGAAGGAAGGTCAATCATTATATACCTTGTTCCAAATAAATCAAATAAGTTGTCAGATCAATTATTTGTCAAATATGAATCAAGCAACTTTTGGTCTCCTCCAGTAGTATGTCAGACAACTGCATAATTAGCATTAGCTTGGCTCACCAGTGATGTTGACTCGGCCTTGAAGTTCTGTAGGCCAAGTTATTAAGCTGCTCAGATTCTTCATCAATTTGTCTGTTCGGTTTGGCTGTGCATTGCTAGACGTCCAAATAGATGCACGTCATTGTTCGGTTTTCTCCTGAGGAGCTTGATTTTACCTTCTGCCCTTGGCAGATCCTTCACAGCAAACGGCTGTGAATATATTCTCATTTGCTTCCATTTACTGTAGCTGATGCCTTGAAGATTTCTGTTCCTTCGTCTCCTTTTTATCCTATTTGATTTAGTTATTAGCCTGTAAATGTCCCTGGGAACTTAAAAATCTTGTCTAGATGGACTGGTGGCTCATTAATAATAGAACAGCTTTTGAGAACTCATTTGTATGTTTTGGTGGTAGGTTCTGCCCTATTCTTAAGAGTTCATGCCTGCTCTAATTTAAGAAGAGACTTTGATTCTTAATTTTGTATTTAACACTGGGATGCTAACTGACAGCATCTCTTTGCTTTTCTTCCCATTTTAATATACGCAGCATTTAAGGACAAATCAGGCAAAATCACTTATTAACTGTTTAACTGATGACTTGAGTAGAAACTTTGCTGAACAAAGATGCAAGGTTTGGGCCAGTTACCATTTTTGGTGCTACAGAAATACTGGAAGGCCTCATACTGTATGTCTCATGCCTTAGACAAGTGTGATGGGGGACAAAAGACTGCCAAAAGGATAAGATGCCAGGGAGTTTCATGAGCAGAGGTGGCAAAGAGGCTGTAGGGTATGGCAAGGGAGGATATACAGACTTGGGAAGGAAGGTCTGAGTATAAAAGTAGAAAGGAGACTTTGAACAAATGGAAAATGTCACTAATTCCTAGCACTCACAGTGTCATCTTCAGAGACAGCTTCTCATTTCAGTTGGCTTTCTCAGAACTTACACTCCTGTACATGTAATATTTGATGACTTAGGCAGAAATAGGTCTATTTTCAAAGCTGGTCTTTGCATTACATTTTGAATCCATTATAGATTCTCTTCTACTTTAATGAAAAGCCTGCAGGAGTGGCTTAAAAAATAGAAAGAACTTACATCATAAATTGGACTGAGGCACTTGCCTGAGAATTAGCATGAATATGTAAAAACTGCCCCAATCAAATAAATGGTAATAGTAGAACTATTTGAATATCTCGGCATAAGTAAAAGAGATATAAGTGTACTCTGTACTGTGTTTTCTGTGGCATTTTGTGCATCTTTGTAAGAGGTAATATTTCCATATATTTAAAGGACACATTCTTTCTTTTTATGCAGTGATAAGTCTGACATGAGAGCAAGTCCTGATTAAGCATAGTTCTTGGATCAGGAATTTATGGCTTGTGCTCAAAAATACTTTAAAAGTAGTCCTGCTATGAAAGAGATATGCAGCGAAGATGTACATGGAGCTCTCCGTGACTCATAAGCAAATGCATGGAAGTACATGCTGCAGTGTACTGTATCCTCACAAGGAACTGTTCAAAGGATGCCTCACAATAGTATAGAGGATAAAAAAGTGGCATAATCCTGTTCTTGGGCAGTTTTTTCACTCCAGACTATGGCTCAACATTGCAATTCTCAGCATGGAAGGGAATGATCTCCAAGCAGAGTGAAATAATTGGGTCAGAACTGTGATTGCAGTGTAGTTTTGTTTTGCTAGTTAAGCTAGCCTTTTACCCCAGAAAATTTAAGAATTTTGGATTGGTAACAGAAATGAACAGACAGAATGAGAACAGCAAAAAAATAAACTTGGAGCCACTCTATGTATAGTTTTTCTGTTTTCTTTTCTTTCCTGGGGTCTGCTGGGCTGTACAAATGTTGCCTGGTTGACACTCCTATAGCCAATAGCACATTTTCTGTGCTTGATAAGGGAACAAGTCTTTTCCATTTACCTGGGAGAACAGCATACTCAAAGTAAAACTATTATTTATTTATAGAACAAATGGAAGGTACTTAGAGGAGATAAGTATGTAGAATGAAATGCCAAGGTTTTCTTTTATATCACAGATGGAGTGATTTGCTGTCATCCCTTGTTTGGAAGATCCTTGTCATTGTGAATGTCCTAACCCATCCATCCCCATGCGGAATATCCAGGTCTCCGTATGCTGGGTTGACATGGGTACCCACATGTATCCATGAACTCTGTTCAGATGAGTCTAAACAATCACATACCTACACAGAGACAAATTCTCTTTTCATCAAAAGAGCTGAATTTGGTCTCACTCTCCTCTCAGTCTCTCCAAAGAAGCTTGTTTACTCAAATGCAGCAAAATACAAAATGTTTACGAAAACGTCAGCATAACTGCAGCTTTGGAGTGGCGCTGGGGGAAATGATGTTTTGGTTTTTTTTTCCCAGAGGGGTAGAATGACTGTTTTGGTCTCATGACCTTGGAGAAATGAAGGACCCTTAGAAAATTCTGTGGTTTGGTCCTGCCTCTTGACTACTCCAGCGTTTATGGTTGTAGCCAAAGGACAACTGAGTACCTACTGCCAGCTGCCAGCTCCTCTCCCTCTCCTAGGAGCAGGGAAAGCAGCAGATTGGAAGTAAATCACCACAAAATGCAGTATCAAGTAAGGATTCAAGCTTTCTGCCCCCTGTTCCACCTACTCTATAGATATTTCCCAGCCTGTGGCCCATGGGTTCCCAATTTTGATGGAAAACACAGGCTGATTTTGAAATGTGAGAGCGATTCAGAGAGAGGGAGGAGAGATTGCCAGATGGCTCTGCTTTGCACCTTCCTCAGTTTGCAGGATAACACTTTGTGATTTGCCATAAATTTATGATTTTCTCTGTGCTGTGGAATGAAGCTAAGCTTTTGGCCTCTTGGCTCTATCCTTTCACATAAGACCAAAATGATGCAGTATCCTGGAGGTAGGAGGAAGAAAATCTGTCTCTTGTATGTGCAAAGGGAATAAATGGGGAGGGTTTGGGGGGTTTGGGGGGGTGGGTGCTGTGGAAGGAAGGAGAAGCAGCTCATGAAGAATATCCCTAGCAGAGCTGCAAACACCCCCTCACTGCCCACAGGGAGCATCTCATTCCTCTGAGAGTCTGGCTGGAGGTGTCTTAAATTCATGAGACCAGAAGGAACTGTTTATTCACATACCATAATCTAAGGTGGAATTATAGCCTGAATTGATGAACTTTTGGAGGTATGTAACTTGTTACTATATAAATACAAATGACACTTTCTTTGCTAATTTTCTTTGCTCTCTTCCTGCTGGTGCAGCAGAAAATGGTGAAGCAATTCCACCGGGGCATGGCAGGCCCCTAGTCTTCACACGGAGCGATAGAGGGTTGTGCTGTGCTTTCAGATCCATGTTTCAGTGTCCTCCTTTGTCCTTCTCCTGGCCTCTCTTCAGAGCTTCCATGGAGTAAATTTTAACCACGTTTTAATTCACTTTCACACTGCAACTAGTAGGAGTGTGATAATGTCACATTACATGCTTATTTTTGGTAGTTGCTACCAGGGACTAAAGAGTAACAAGACTATAAATACCCATTGCATGACCTTATTACAATCCTTCTAGTTTATGAAAATGTTAATTTTCTTTTATGATAATCTTAACAAATATAGCACATAGAGCAGAATGGAAGTCAGAAACTTGCTGTTGGGAGCTCTGATTTTTTAAGTTCAAGAGAGAATTCAGTACAGAAAATTTGTCAATAGGAGGGTTTTGGAGCATGTGTCATGTTTGCAGAGAAACTAAGTTTATGCATGTAATTTCCATATTCTGATTGAATTCTCAACCAGGCTTTAAAAATTATAGTCCTAAAATTTGCAGTGATATTTTGTCTCTTCCAGGTTCACGTCAAGTCATGTGCATGCACTGGGCTGTTTAGCAGAATGGTGTGGCTCTATCATGCAGCCATGGAATGGACAGCTTCCTACAGCCTGGCCCCCCACCATTTGGAGTCTGTTTCCAACAGAAGTCTTCTTGTGTAACTGGTGGAAGGAGTAATTCAGCCCAGGAGATGCTCCATGTTGGTCTTAGCTCCTACATGTTGGTCTTTAGCTCCTCCCTGTTGGTCTTAGCTCCTCCATGTTGGTATTAGCTCCTCCCTGTTGGTCTTTAGCTCCATCACTGTCCTGCTGCAGCTGAGGAAGGATTCATGGCCCTACACACCCCCATGCAACCACCTCTGTTTCACTTCAAAGCAGTCATCCCCAAACCCTACAGGTCCTTGTGTCTCCCCTATCTGTGCCTTTCCCATTGTTTTGGTGTGTGTGCAGCAGCAAAACACAGCATGAAGTGTTCTGTTCCCAAGGAGGATGAGCTTTTTGCAGAGCCCTGTCCATCTCCCAAACTCCAGGGCGAGCTGGTCTGTGGGCACATCTCCTTCAGTCGTCCCAGTCAGGCAGGTCGGACCAGAGGCTGGATATTGGCCAAAGTACGAGCAGTGAGCTAAGTTTAATATTTTGCATGTGATCTAGATGCATTTTATAATTAGGTGTAAATAGCTATTGGTTTTGCACTCTGAAATCTATGCACCTTTTCAGTACAATGGTACCTGAAGTGGCTTCCTTCAGAGCACACTCCTGTAGCCACTTGCCCTCTGATAGGGCACAAGTGCACAAAACCTAATACCTGCTATCATTTCTCAAAGAAGCTGCTTTGTTCAGAGATGACCAAACTTGGGTTTAGCTATGAATTTACTGTAAATGTGCAAGCAATTTAACTTCTACTGAGAAATGCACCTAAAGCATTAGCTTGCAAACAACTGTATGCACAGAAGTTTTTTCAAGACAGAAATGTGTGAGTGTGCCAAGACAAGAATAATTAAATCCTTTCTATCTGCTGTTTTAAAAGTTCTTCAATGCTACTGCAATGGCTAGAATGACAAATCTGCTTTTGCCACAGAGTATATCTATCTAAATGGAAATAAAGATAGCTACAAGTATATGTACTGTGATGCATATGTGAGATCTGGTCAGGATAATAATTTTAATATAAGAATTCATACTTTCTCAATAGCTCCTGCTGTACTTTTGGTACCCCAACAGGAATTCCTGACTTTGAGAATAAATCCTTTCTCTATCCAAAAACACTATTCAAATGAAAATTGTAATTTAGACACAATGACATGACTTAAAATAATCTGTGCAGGTTGTAGCAAGAGTCTGTCCTTAATAAAATATTGATCTCAGTCTTATTTGGCATCTTTAACAAGGTTTTTCTTTCAAAGTAAGAACTGTCTCCAGAAGGTCTGGTTTAAACAACAAAGCAGGATGAGGAGGCTCCCTGTTTTCTAGACTGAGTTTTTTTTATGGGAGTAAGTTGTATTAAGTCTGAATTTAAACAGAAACTCAGCAAGTTTCTCAGATACCAAAGATACTCAGGAAAACAAGTATCAGTTTCAATCATCTAAGATTTTAGTTTGCTTTGGGGGGATTGGGTTTGTTTTTTGTTATGAGACTTGGTGGCAAATCTGCTAGGACTAAAAATGTGCAGGTTTTTGTGAAAACGAGCTCTGTTTCTTTGAACTCTGTCTCTAACATGTTTTCAGGTCCCGGGGTGAATTAAGATAGTTCATTTGAAGCAGGAGCTCTTTTCATTACTCCTTTCATAGTTGTGAGTGGTCTACCATGGGAATCATCACAAGAAGCGTGCTTGGCACTGGGCAGGTCGGGAGTTTGCCAGGCGGCTGCTGCGCTGCTGGCCAGTGTGGCTGACACCTCCCTGCCCCTCGCAGGGGTGATCTGCAGGTGTCTGCAGGCAAGGGCCCCACGGAGCCTCAGCCACTGGGCCTTGGGAACCGAGCAGCGCCGGCACACGCGTGTGCCAGCCTCCTGGAAGAACTCCATGGCGGCACGGCAGCTCCTGGCAGGTTCCACACGCCGATACTGGACCGAGGTTTTCCTGATGGACGTCTGCGGCTGGAGTCCTTACACAGGTGTGTCTTGGTGCTTAGAAAACTACGCATGAATTCACTTCCAGCTGAGATGCTGCTAAAATGTTTTTAGCAGAATGGACTGATTTCAGGAGATGGGCATTTAGGTGGGGTTTTCAGGCACATTGTCTCAGCACGGGCTCTGGTTTCTTACCACAAAGACAGGCAAGGCAGAGAGCAGGAGGCCAGGTCTGCACAGCTCTGCCACAAGCTGGCTCACAATCGATCCATTTGAATTTTCTTTTTATGAACTGGTGTTGTTAGGAGGCAGGGGATTTCCTCACCCCAAAAAGGATTTGAACCCACATTTCCCACATTCAAGAGGTTCAGCTGAGGCCTGTAAGAGTAGGATCATATTTTAAGCTGCGACTGTCCCGTTAGCTTTCTCTCAGCAGGTCCCACGTTTGTCCACATGTGAACAAATAAATTCTGTGCTTCAGTTCAGACTCCCAAAGCTTGCATGTGTGAAAGAAGCTGCTCTTACTGCTACACAAGCCCTTGGCCCTGCACTGCTGTGCCACCAGTTTGTCAGGTTATACAATTATGTATATGATATGAATAGCAGGAAGCTTTCCTTTTTTACAAATGCCAGGCGTAGGGGGAGGTTTGAAAATCACACAGCATTTTTGTGACAAATAGATCAAGATTTAATACTTCTTAGCCATTGCTGCATGTGAACAAAAGGACTTTATTTTGTAGATTAAGCAAATTCTGGTGAGTGGGATCTGTTTCTTGTTGGCCCTGGGAGCTGATCCAACGCCATTTTCCCTTCAGCTTTTGCAGCACAGCTCTGTCACAGTAATGCTGGATAATACTACAACCAATATTGATTGTTCCAGGACTAAAAAAGGCAGTAGCTGTTGCAAATATTTTGATCATTTCACTTCTCCATAGAATATATGCTACTTTTATGAAATATAAATATGGAATATATAAATAGTTCTATTCAAAGGAACACAGGTGAGAGAGTCAACCATGGTTATATATGTGTAGACAAGTGCAGAAATCTTGCACCTGGTATGGGTAGGTTTGTGCTTTTGTAGCACCCAGCCTGTCTGTTTATCAATATTATGATCACTCAAGAAAAACTGCATTTTTAAACCTTTCGTTATGATTTTCATTGTTTTGTCAGCAATTTCAATATGACTGGCAGAACTTTGGATATAAAAGCCTACTTTAAGCACAGAAACATTAGATCAATCATGAGATTTTCTAGCTACTTCATTTGTATCCTTTTCACTTGCCACCTAAGGTTGAAACACTGGGGCTCCCCATTTTTAACTTGTCTGAAAAAACATAGTAGAAGATTTACACAGATTTCTGTCGTCTGCTGTACATTTTGTGCTAACCTGGTGCACACAGCCAGCATGAGGAGCTCGATGCCTACATGAATTCTTGAATGGATGAGGCCATGAATATTTTCAAGCCAGGGCAAACACCTGAGTTTGCCCTCAGCTGGTGCATTGTGCTGGCTTGGTTGCATTGTAGTGGCAATACCTGCAGTCTTGTGTGTCAACCTTGACACCCTGTGTGGAACAGCCTTTTTTACTGTTGATTCTTCCAAGTGATAGCAGAGGTTTTACACTGTGTGTCTGAGCACACCCTTAATTATATTACTCATTCTCTGCTTGCTACTGGTGTAGTGAAAATATATTTTCATTTCAGTGACTGATGTCTCTGTGACATCTAACCAGTGCCTCACAAAATAAAACTGTCGCTCCTTTTATTTCTCCATTATTTCTTTAGCAATCTGATTCTCAATTTTTTCATTTCATATGTACATTGGCTGAAAACGTTAACAATATTACACTGTAAGTTTTATCTCTTTTATGAGGCAGATTGCTTCACTGCCTTTCCAAATAATAGTTATTTCTTCTGCAAGTTCTTTGCTTGAAGATTTAGAAGTCTTTGAGTATCTACAATTACCATCTATTAATCCAAGAGTATAATCAATCTAACACCTCCACGGTATTAGAAATGGTTTGGATGTTTTCGCTAATTTAATCTCATCTGCAAATTTGAAATGTGATTTTCAAGACCATCAATCATATAGTTTTTATACATGATAGTACAGTGGGACAATTGAGTTCAAAAGTTCAGGTGTGTAACTTGTTTCTAAGGTCTTTTTGGCTACATCTTGTTAGCATAAATAACATAAACACGTTATTTATGCTTTCTACTTAGTCCTTCTTCTTAAAGCCCCCATTAGTTGGAATTCTATTCTGCTGGATTTTTTTGCTCTTCTGGTATTTTTTTTAACAAAATAATCTCTTTTTTTGCCTATCCTGGCAATAGAAGAAATTAGGGTAGAAGGGTGAACCAAAGCCCTGGGTCAGCTGAGTCTTTCAGTAAACTTCACTGAGTTTGGGATCAGTTTTCCAAAAAGGGGGATAAAATTGAGGTGGCAGCTCACTACCCTCAGCAGCCAAGACTGAAGAAGTCAAGGTAAAAATGGCTACGTGCTCTCCCTCCAGTGTGCTCTGAATAGGTATGGATAGGTGGGGGCATAGTATTTGATTAGAAGTACTTCTAGGGTGTGTGGAGCACTTGGTATTTGTGTATCCCACCATTCTACCACCAAAATATTCACCTTCAGACCAATGAGTATAACTGTTCACTGAAGGTTTTGATAATTGGATTTTCTGGAAGCCTTTGACATAATAAAATAGTTCAAATCATCTCTCTTTGACTTAATTTTTCTAATCTGAATTTAAGTTTCTCTTTTTTGGATTTTTTTTTTTTAGGCCAAATTGCTGCTGCCCATGTAATCTGCATATGGATTAATAATGTCCCTGAACTTCTTCTACCCACAGGTGCAGCAGCACTGTCACCCCAGGTACCTGGCTGTGGGCACCCACACATTGCTTCTACACATTGCTTGCTGCTTCTAGGCTTTTTAAGGAAAGACCTACTGGTCAGATTGAAGCTTGGCTTAGATCACACAGCTTCATCCAGAAAAGTGATGACATTCATGTTCTATTCCCCAGGAGCAGTTGGGAATGCGTGTTTGAACAGAAAATATTGTCTGTACAAAAGCTGCCTCCAGCACAGGGCTGGCTGGGAGCTATTGCTGCTATCACATGTTCACAAGGACACGGGAGGGCAGGAGGGAAAGGGGCACAGCTGCTTCTCTGGTGTCTGTGTTGCTGGTCTGAGGGAAAAGGAGATCCTTAAGCTGATGAGGAGTTGAGCCTGCATTTCATAGTATAGAGATTAAAGGTTATGTCTCTTTATATTCCCACTGCTTTTGCTGAGGTCACTAGAACCTCTCAAGGACTCAGCTGGCTGCCCAGGCACAACTAATTGCAGGATTGAACCCAGCTGATTATATTTGAAATTATCTTTATAATGGCTTGTCCATTTTCTGAAGCTCCATCACGTTAGTAGAAATCTAGTTTCTTTACATAATCTGTGTTTTGTGTGATCTTGATTCAGAAGAGAGCTTGTTAAACTTCTGTTTGTACTGTTCATCATCAAGGCTGCTTATCATTGTTGCACAAGAAAAGGAAACATATCAAATGAAAAAAATCTGTTTTATAGTTGGCAAATGCCTGTATTTTGTCTTTGTATAACGTGGTGTCATTCATCATCTAACCTTGGGGAAATCACGGGCACTCTAACAATGTAAGAAGCCAATAAAAAAGAAAATTATTTCAGTAAAATTGGAGCTAGGGATATGTAAAAGAGAAATGCCCCTGGGTAATAAAAATTACCCATGCATAATGGCTGTGGATGTATCAAGCAGACATGCTGTACAAACCCACAATAGCTCAGCTACTGTCCCTGCTCACCAGGTTCAGGTGAACAAAGATGATGGGAGAGAGGCGGGAGAACATGAGGTCAAGCGGGAAGCAGAGGACTGAGGAGCCAAGTGCTTGGTAAGTGCTCGCAGGTTTTACCCATCTCTTTTGCCTCTGTTAGAGCTGTCTCCTTTGATCCTGCCTTTCTCATTATTACTCTCTGCTACAGAATTTGGGCTCAGTTCCAAGGTCGAGGCCTGCTCCTGCTGAACGTCTCCCATATCCCTTCCCTGTTAGTCAGCCTGTCTCATTAGAGCCTGCAAGGCTTGTGCTGTGCCACAGCAATGACATTCCTCACCCTTGCTTTGGTGTGCTGTAGGAATTGTGCTTCTCTCCATTTCATAGTTGAATGCATTTTCTACTGTCATCCCCTTTGGACTTGGCTGGCATAGCTTTAGGAGGCTTCTTCATGTACAGCTCCTTGGTCTTCACGTTTAGTTTTGTGAGGACCTAGCCCCAATCTGTGCCCTAGCCAGGGCCCTAAATGTTCTGAACAAGATGGCAGTTTTTTACAAGAAACTGCTTTTCTCAGCAAGTCCTGTTCTGATAGATTGCAATCCCAGCAAGCAGTGTGGTTCCTGCTGGAGGTCTGAAGTTTACTGGATATTTCCATTTTCCATTTTCCATTTTTGTTTATTGCATTTTTTATTCTCACTGCTTCTCACACTAGCAAAGGGCATAAATCTCAGATTAGGAGTAGGTCAATAGGTTTAGTGGGTGAGTGGGGCTATGTCCTTCCCCTTGGCCAGGAGTCACCACACAGTGAGCATTTGACTGCTTTGGGCTATTGCCTGCCTGTCTGACCGGCTCCTAACAGGCAAGAGTCACATGCATAAAACAAGTCACTGTGGATAAGGAATCATTACAAAGGGGTAGTTCTGCCAGCTAGCACCGGGAATGTGGGAAAGGTCCCTGAGCTTTGACGCTGGAGTTAGAGAAGTCTTCCAGAAGCAGTAAGTCAGAGCTCTTGCAGCACATAAAGCGCCTTGCAGATAAACAAGTCCAGACACAATCCCTCCTCCTCTTCTAGTGCACATTACCCCAATGACTCTTTATTAATAGGAGTCTCCTTCTTTCCCATGTGACATTTTCCATTTGCAGTGACATAGAGGATTCACAGTGAAGGCCAGACCCTTCACCACAGCAGGCACTGCGTTTATTGACTTTCTGCCCTCCCATCCCCCACCTTGTTGTCCACTACAGCAAATTTAAGTTTATTATCTTCTTGACTTCATTAATGTAGCCTGTCATAGCTCCTAGTGTGAGCAACTGTGAGTTTTCTCTTTGAATCAGACTGTTGCTGAATCAAGTCCTTTGCATCTCCTTTTCCTCATTTTAAAAGGGTTTAGTTAATCCTGCTGGCACTAATATTTGAGCCAAAAAGGTGGGTAAATGAATCCATGATGAGCCCTGTGCTACTGTAACTGACTTCCTCCAGCACCAAGTGAGGTGGTTTAAAAATAGCTGGGGTACCAATATGCTCCAGCACAGTCATTTCTGTGCCTGGAGCAGAGACGTGCCCAGAGAATCTAAATTAGTTACAAAATTGCTGACTTGATTCCAGCTGCACCAGCTGTTTGTCTAGGTAGATAGCCAAACAGCAAACACCCACAAAGCTGTTAACTCTGCAAATCTTCAGTCAGTATTTCCTAAACTACTGCTGACAAATTTCTGATGGGACCTTAATCTCCATAAAATCTACTGGATGATGTCAGAGCACCATTAGTCAGCATGTCATTGGGCCTGCTTTGCCATGTGGCTCAGTGATTTGTTTTTCCACTCTTACTGCAGAAAAGTGAAAAACCTCATTCAAACCTGGGAAAACCTCACACAGTGGGTGAGATGGGTGCAGCCCCCAGCTGCTGATGAGCTGGTGGATGGTACCCAAATGCCCCAAGGTGTGATTTCAGGAAGAAGCCTGTAGAGCTTTTCCTTCTCTGTTTTTTATAACTTTGGAAATAGGGTTTTTCATCTCTGTGTTTATATCTTTGGAAACAAGTGAAAATTATCTCTTTACAGTCTTGGGAAAGCAACATTATTCTTTTTCTGCCCTTACACATACAAGAGTAAGGCTGTTATCACCAAAGGGGTGCTGCACAGTTAAAACATGCAATCAGCGGGAAGTAAATGCACAAGGCCATGTTAAATGAGCACTGTTAGGTCACGTTTAATATTGGAACTGTTCAGGTTCATACCAGCTTTATACCTCCTGATATTCAGCACAAACCCCGAACAGTTATCACTGAGAAGCTGGGGCTGGAGGGGAGCAGGCTGCCTGCCACAACAGCATCCCAGGGTGAAGCCTGCACTTTAGTGCTGCTTGGCATCTCCCCAGTTCTGGGACTCAGTGAGAATGCACATAATTTTCTGAAGCTGAATCCTTTATCTCTGGCCATTGTATGACGTGAGCCTGGAGTAGAGGAGTTATTGCTGTCAACAGTAACAGATGCAAAACAAGTTACCACTTCTTCTGAAACTGAAAACAAAATAAAACCAAAAAACCCAAAAACCTCTCCTGTCAGCCTACAAAGCAAGGACACCAGGCAACAGTTCAAACATGGCCTCTGCATACAAACAAGGACGCCTGTCAGGGCTTAAGGCAGAAAAAATGGCACAGCTGTACCACCACATTAGTGAAATTGTATCAGCCTTTTTATTTTCAAGGATGCAGACAGATGCCACCTGAAACACAGGATGCTTGGAAATACCACACACACACACATCATTAAACCACACACATTCTTTGAGTTTCCCATCTGAATCTCCTTTGCACAAATATCATTAACACCGCTAGTGCTGATGGAAGCCGAGAAGCTGTCCTCACAATAGTTTAAACTTATACAGAACCAAAGGGTAGTTTAGCAAAAAGGTTTTTTGAGATGGCAAATAACCATTTCTTAGAAATCACCTCTATATTCATGACTGCAAGGTTAAAAACAGACAATGAGATTTGAATTTAGAAGCCAGGCAGCAGAAGATGGTGACTTCAGATTTTATATCTGTTGCCCATGCTGACTCTCCTTGAGCCTAATTTTCACGCATGCATCAAAGTCACTTTGTAGGTACCTGTGCCCTGTGTGACTTGTGCAGGAAGGCTGCCAGCCTGTGCCCCTAGTGGACAGGTACACTCTGCAAACAAGGGCTGTCTCTGCAATAAACTGAGCCACATTCTCATCAAACTGCAGTCTTTGAAAAAAATGCCTGTAAATATGACCCATTTTTAAAATAAATGTTAGTCAGTTGATTCATTAAGAGGCAAAGAGGCAGATAACATCCTTAGTGAACTTTGTGCTTTTGGCACAGTTTCCACTGCCTGGAGAGAGGCCGTGTATTGTCTTTAGGGGAGAGAGTGGTTGTGTAAAATAGCCATTTTTTACAGTTCAAAAGATAATTGAATTCCCTGATTCACGAGCTCTAGTTTTTTATCTTCTCTGTCCTCCAGTGTGTTATTGCACAGTCCCCCTGTTTGTTCCTAAGCTCCCGGGTTAAAGCTGGCTCATGAGAGGGGCTTTGGACACTGGGTAGTGTAAGTGGTCTGACCAAACTGAAGAAGTGCTGCAGTCCCAGGATATAAATGGTGATTAGATAATCTGATGGCCAGTTGCCTTATCACTTGGGGGATTTTAGGTTTAAATTGAAGGCAGGAGCCAGCTGGGTTAAATTTCCAGTCAGATGCAGAAGAGATCAGATGAGTGGTCTGCAGGAAAAGGAAGTAATTTATCTCATCATCTGCAGTTGGCACTGAGGGCCAGCACTGGGCAGTACTATGGGGCAGGACCACTGATGACTTTCGGCCAGAAAGGGCCAAGTTCATGTGGTGGCAGATGTGGCTCCATGGCAACCTTGTTGTCACTCCTAGACCAACTGCTGCCGCTCTGCAGAGCAGCACAAGAAAGGAAAAGCTGCAGGAGCATTAGTTCCTAGCATTAGAGGGCAGCATCAGAAGCATGTCTTTCTTTCCTAGCAAGGAGATTAGGACTGTTTCAAGCAGAAAAAGAAATGTTGCCTATGCAAAGCCTGAAAGAGCTCATTTCAGACAATTCTACTATGTCTGTGTAAGAGAAAGCAATTTCTCCATCATCAACAAAATACAGATCTTGATAAACCAGTGGCTTACAATTTTATTTTAAGATTTCAGAGTGGAAAGTACATTCTAGATAAACAATAAAGAAAGAGGATTTTCTTACAAAAAAAAGCGGGAAATCTGACTTTAAATTGGTGTGAAGATATGGATCATAATCGGCAAAAACCTGAAGGCATTAATCTTTTGAGAAAATATTTACATAAGCATCTTGTAAGCTTGTTTGCGGATTTGTCATTCACTGGGTGGAGAGCATATTATGCAGACACTAATGAAAGAAAAAACAAGCTTTGTAAACATGTTCTATGTTAAAACTATACCATATATTGCAAGGGTTCAGGTAAATTCACAGTACCACAGGGAACTTGCATGAGAAGTGATGTTTTCCCATTGTACAAATGGTATATGTTCATACATGCAGGCTAGACAAATTCTCTGTAACACAGTAAGAAGCTTCATCAGCCTCTTCCCATGCTTCTACTCTACAAGGTGGCACCTTTGGTTGTGCCCTTCAAAACAGAGCCAGGGAGCCACTCCTTGTTGTAGGAAAGAGGCTGTGCTTTTGAAAGTGAGAAATGCTGAAGAAATAGATAATGAGTAATGAGAAGGAATTTTGTTCTCAGATGTGCTGTCTGCTGAAACCTGGGTGATGCTGTGGGTCAATGGCTTCAGTGATGCTATGTTCATGTCCTAAACCTACTGTTGCCAAATTTCACTACAGTATGTTCATTAAAACTTACTTAGAATAAACAAAAAATGTTGATCTTCATACTAACTAGTATCAGTTATAACAAAGGAGATACCGGGTAGTGGCTTGTTTCTTGCACCGGGCAATTAGCAATGACTGAGCTGCACTCATGTCACATTTTTAATGTGACAAGGATACCCAATTCCAAACAAACCAAAAAGGAGCCATGCTGCTGTGCACTAGGCAAAGGACACACAGATAGGCATAAACATTGTCTTCCTGGCCTGTGGTTAGCAAAAAACACAATATATGAGCCAACAGACTGAAAAATCATTGATAAGTCTCCTTTTATTGAAGCAAACCAATATGCTGCAATATAAAAAATTGATTCTTCCAAGCTGCCAGAGTGTCTCAGTTTGAAAGACAGGTGTCTGCTAAGGAAGGTGGGAATCTCCCTTAGAACAGAGAATGCGAGCCCCCTTCCCTCCGAATTATTATAACTTTGGAATCAAGGGCTTTCAGGCAAAGATATGGGAAAAGGAATAACAGTTTTTTACTAGTATCTATAGCAAGGCAAACAATCAACAACAACCGTAGCAATAACAAACAAAAAAACCCAGAAAACCCTGTGGCAGATGTCCCTGGGCTGCCAAGTGCTTTTCCCGTTCGGTGCAGTTCCGGTCCCAGCCGGCAGGGGCGCTGTCGGGCTCCCGGCCGGGCAGGGCGGGTGCGATGACTCCGTGCAGCTGCAGGGGGCGCTGTGGCGCGGTCAGGTCGGGGTCACTTGGGTAATGGCGGACGGGCCGGGCAGCAGGACGGGCCGGACAGCAGGAT
>VZTX01015566.1:0-34128 GCA_013400915.1 Pardalotus punctatus | reverse complement strand
GGGCTTGCGGGGGCCCCGGTGGGCCGAGGATGTCCTGGGCCGGCGGCGGGGGCCGGACAAGCAGGGCGCAAGCTGGACCTGGGTTGCGTGCGCTGGACCCGGGGGTCCCCGAAAGGATTTCGAGTTTTGTGCGGGACGGTGAGGGAGCTGTGGAGGGTCCCGCAGGCAGGTCGACTCCCAGTGCCTCGTCCCCAGCTGTGGGTTTTCCTTTAAGTTGTCGTAGGTTTGGAAGTGATACTTAAAGGTGGCTTTGGGTTACATAGCACGAGGGTTCTCCCACACTTTATAGCAAAATTCAGCTATTTCTTTCAGTGCTGTTAGAAGGTGCCATTAAAACTGCATCAAAACGAAGGGGAAAGTTTCCATAGTTGCCGAACACAGGTCAGGCTGGGGCTTGGCTCCCCCGGTCTTTGGGGGAGGTCGCTGCCCTGTGTGCCCCTCCGGCCCTGTGTGCCCCTGCGGCCCTGGCCCTGGTGTATCCCACCGGCCCTGTGTGCCCCTCGGGCCCTGTGTGCCCCTCCGGCCCTGGTGTGCCCCTCNCCTCGGGCCCTGTGTGCCCCTCCGGCCCTGGTCCTGGTGTGCCCCACCGGCCCTGGTGTGCCACTCCGGCCCTGGTGTGCCCCTCGGGCCCTGTGTGCCCCTCCGGCCCTGTGTGCCCCTCCGGCCCTGTGTGCCCCTCCGGCCCTGTGTGCCCCTCGGGCCCTGTGTGCCCCTCCGGCCCTGGTCCTGGTGTGCCCCACCGGCCCTGGTGTGCCACTCCGGCCCTGGTGTGCCCCTCCGGCCCTGGTGTGCCCCTCCGGCCCTGGTGTGTCCCACCGGCGCTGTCCAGCCGTTCCCTGCGCAGGGAGCACCAGCCCGGCACCCTGGGGCCACCCTGGGCTGGGGTAGTGGGAGGGACGCGGAGTGGCGCGGGGACTTCAAGCTGTCAACTTTACAAGGAGCACTGAGTTGGCCGTGAAGAAAATACCCGTTTTATACCTTGAACAGCAGTAGGTGCTTTTGCTGTTTGGTTGTATCGCATATTTCTTTGTGCTGCTGTTAGCGTGGACCTCTTGCATTTCACATATGGGATGTGGAAACAGCACTGAAAATTGTTTAGGCTTCCGGCTGATGTTGATGAATTTGTTGCTCAAAACAAATACATAAGGCCCAGGCAACAAACAAGTGATAACTTACTGAAAAGTATTTTCAGCGGTTTCTCATCTTTATTGACATCTTGATCCTCTCTGTGGGATCTCAGTAGAACAGAAATGGCACTCCATGAATTTTCTGCTGGAAAAAAATAGAAGTACAGAAGGTTAACTGAAAAATGACAGGAAAACCAGAAATAAAATAGAAGTTTTGGTTACCAGTGTGTTCTGGTGGTTGCATTACAACAAATCCAAAATGTTAAATGGATCATAGAGTCCCAGAATGTAAGCTCTCTGAAAATATAAAACTTCTGAAATAAGCATTAAAAATCAGCAGCTCCAGGCAAAAGAAAAATAGCCTTTAAAGAAACAGATGTAGTTTAATGTTCCTAGCTATATTTCACTTGCACTATAATAAAATAAAAGAGCTCATCTGTGAGCTTGGGCCTAAGTGATCATAAAAATTGTATGTGACAGCCAGCAGGAAATTGTCAACTACTGTGGGAGGCCTTTACCAGACTGAGCAGTGGTTGAATGCTGGTACTAGACTGGAGAAAACAAGGCAGCTGAGCTTCTCTTGTCTTGTTTTGGTTTTGCAAGTAGCTACTTTTGACACTGGCTAAGGTTTATTTGCAGAAGCTTGCATAGTTTCAAAGAGGCATGCACCACAAAGCAGTACTTGTATCAAATACACTTCTTCATCAAACGTGTAACTTTATGTGAGAGTTTTGGGTTGAGTTTGTGGCTGGAGATGCCAGAGTCTTTGTGCTAACGGAAGAAACTGACCTGGAACGACCAGCCAATGTGTTGTATTAATTCAGTTCTGATAGTTCTGCTGAAGCAAGTCCAGAAGGGGCCACGGAGTTGATCAGAAGTTGAAGTGCCTCTCCTGAAAAGACAAGTTGAAAAAGTTGGGGCTATTCAGCCTGGAGAAGAGAAGGTTGTGTGGAGATCTCACTGCACCTTCTGGTATCTGAAGGGCCTACAGGGAAACTGGAGAGGGACTGTTCATCGGGAACTGTAGTGTTAGGACAAGGATTAATGGGTAGAAACTGAAGAGGTTAACTATAAGAGTGGTAAGATACTGGAACAAGTTGCCCAGTGAGGTTTTGGATGCTCCAGCCCTGGCAGTGTTCAAAGCCAGGTTGTGCAAGGCCTTGAGCAGCCTGGTCTAGTGGGGGGTGTCCTTGGCCATGACAGGGACTTGGGACAAGATTATCTTTAAGGTCTGTTCCAACCCATTCTATGATTCTGTGATTTGTGTATCCTGTGGGATATTAACTGAGTGATTAGAGATCATTTACCAAAATGGAAAGCTTGTAGTTCTTTCTCTAGAGAGAATTTTGTGGCAGTTTTGTTCCAAGGCAAATAATGTAGTTTTACACTGCTTACACTGTAATTACATGTGTATTTGCAGGGTTGATACTTCTGTGAGGCAGTTACATACATGTACATACACTCAACTTACTACTAGGGCTTGAACAGCCTGTCCTGTGTGTGGAGTTTTTTTCTTGTGATTTTGAGTACTGTGAGAGTTCTCTTTCCCAATTTTTATTTGCAATAGAAAGCCAGGTGTACAGCCACACACTTTTTTGTAAGACTTAAATTCACCTGTCAGTATTGTCTCTGAAAAGAGCTTTTTGTGTAAGCTGTGGAAAGCTTGTGCGTTGTTCATATGCACCGAGTGACCAGATCTCTGCAGGCAAAGCAGCACCTGTGGGTGTCTGCCATGCTGTTAGTCTGTCCATGGGTGTGCCCTCAGTTTGGTGTCTGGGTGCTTGCACGAGAAAAGAGAGAACAAGAGCTGTGGAGGAAGCAAACTCCTCTGAGTTGAATGTTCTCTCTAAAACCTAGCTGGTTTTCTCTGCACAATTCCAGCTGTGAAAGTAGGTGTATTGCCTGGCAAACTCATGCTGTCTGAGGTGTGAATTAACGTGAGTGCTCAGCAGAGAACCTGAGAACAGAGCAGGATTTACAGCAACACTCAGCCCAACCCTCAGGTCCTGCAGCCCTTGCCACAGGGTCCAGCATGCTCAGCTGTTGTGATTTCTACAGCAGCCTTGAAACAGAGACCAAGGCCGTGCCCCTAAGGAAACTGTCGCAGTCTAAAACAACTGCAGAGGCCATGTTCTGCGTAGGTTAATATTGTGGCATCATATTCAAACTGGGAAAGTGGTATCTGTTATGTCCAAGGAAGAACACGCTTCCCACTTAGAGAAAACGTGCAGAAGAACCATCATTTTGCACTAGAATGCTTTTTAGCTTTAGCATTTAGATCCCCATAAATGGCACACTTAAAGTGGCTTAGTAAAACTACCGGTAGGAATTGCTGTCTGGTGTAACTATTTCTCCTTGAGTGTCTTTGGGATTGTCAAAAGGTTTTAAGTGTAATGAAAGCATTAATAGTAGACTTAAGGGAGATGAAAATATGCCTTTGTAGCAGCTTCTTATGAGCTCCAGGGTGTAGGAATAGGCCTGGAGGAGACAGGTCGGAGTTTTCTTTTTTTCTTTTTTTTTTTTAATCACAGAAAAAGATGCCCAAACTTCTGAAGTGAGGAAAATTGCAATGAAAGTGACTTTTTTTCCTTTCTTTGAAGCAAAACATGAGACAGGATGTGCTACAACCTCTGCCTGGGTTTTTTTTTTTTTTGTCAGCAGATACAAAGATTGGAGAGCAACATATGGCATAAAGGTATCTGATGATGTTCTCTCCTCCCTTTTATAAATGTCCCATAAGGTGAGCATATGATTTCCAGGCCCCTGCATGTGGTTACTCCAAGGGATGATCATGCTTGGATAACAGCATTTTCAGCCTCTTGTGCATTGCTGAATTACTGAGCCACTTCTTCGTACCTGGAAAGCCTTGCCTATTTTCAGTTTAAAGTTCACTGACTTAAAACTTTCAGTGACTTTTTCTAGGATTGTATGAACTCGCTTCCTTCTTCCTGCTGGTATGGGTACCCCAAAATAAAAGCTTATGCTGTACTTCCAGGCTATGATGATGTGCTGCAATGGGTAGTTTGCAGCCCTGCCTTGGTGCTGGGTTGTCAGGTGTGTGAGGGAAGGAATAAAATAAATACATTTGGCTTTTGTGCACCATCAGCTGAACTTCTAAGTGGATAATTTGAAAATTGGATTAGCAAGAGCAGTCGTTTACTTTCTAAAATTACTTATGCTGGTCTATCAAGTAGTTACAAGCAAGTAAAAAAAAAATTACTAGCTCTTTTATGCTGTGACTGCAGTAAGAAGTTATAGGGTTTACATTTCTTAGGTTGATAAAGTCTTTTAGGAGGTTATGCAGCTATAAATCAAAGGTTACCTTTCGTATTGCTATATAATAATTAATGGTAGACGTGGATGCAGAGCTTTGCTCCTCTGAGGTTGAGTCCCTTGGTGGTTGGTTCCTTTCTTGTCATCTTAATATGGTAACAATTTAACTGCACCTTTTTGGCATCTCCTGTAAAGCGTAGCTGATACAAAATGACCATTGCATCAGTCTCTGAGAAGCAGAGGTGGAGGGACAAACTGGACCTAAATCATATGATTTCATGGAGAAATTTTATTGAATCATTTCTAATACTGAAGCTCCAAAACATAACTTTGCTGTATTAAGCATGAAAAACCACCCCCAAACCAAACTGCTCTTAGATTCTTTTCTCATCATCTGATTAAACCCCTCCCTCATCTCCATATCCTACAAAAGCTATAGTGTTTCTAACTGGTAAAGGCTCCAAAAATTGCAGTTATTGACCTGAAACAAATAGGAATGAATCAGCAACATATTCTTAAAGTACTTTCAGCATCTAAAATTACTTAATAACATCGGGCTTTTAAATTGTGTCCTCACAGTTGCAGCTCTGTTGAGTACAATCTTTCAGAAACTTTCTAGTCTGTCTCAGCACATTTGTGCTGCATTAGGGACAAGCAGTGGTACCCAATACATGCCCCTGGGGCCACATGTTTGAGTTCAGTCACCTGCTGAAGCTGCTAGTGCATGCAAGAATAAACACGCATACATAGAAAAGAGATTTGCAGATACTATGTGAGTATGGAAAATGCTGTTGTCCTGTGTCTTCTATCTGTCATCTTTTCTCTCCACTCCCTGTTTCAGCTACTGAAGATTTCCTGGAAGAACTTGCTGAAGTTTGCTAGACTTAATGTAAACTTCCACTTCTGTTTTCAGCAACTCAGAACTAATTTTCTTTCCTCCTTCTTTGCCTTTGCTCAGCTGACCTAGGCTGTAGTCACGTTGTGCATCTGCACTTTGTGTTACATTACGTACAGGGGTGTGATGAGTGATGTGCTGTGGGCTGTAGCTGCAGCCAGCCTGGTCTCCTGTTGCCATCTTTCTCTTTTGGCTCATTGCTGGAGAGCGATGCGCGTGTACAACATCTCTTCCCCGTGAGTGATGAGCCTCTTGTTAGTAGAGTTGACCTAAACTAATGCACACTGTGCATCTAAGTGGTGCTAACCACTGTCTTTGCCATTAATTTTCAATTAAAAAATCTCTTCTAGACCCTCCTTTTGGCTGGGAAATGAGACCTTGAAAGTGCCTGTAGCTCTCTTTGCCTTGAACAGAAGACGGCTGTGTGAACGCCTGAGACAGAATAAGGATGTCCAGAAGAATTCAATTGTTCTGCTGCAGGGTGGAGAAGAAACCCAGAGATACTGTACGGATACTGGTATTGTGTTTCGCCAGGTAAGAGCTAAATCAAAACTTCAAATTAAGAAACACTCTTCAACTTTTAAATTATTTTAAATTATTTTCTCTTTGTCTCTCAGATGTGCATTGTCTTGCTTCACTTAAATAAATTGGCTTCTTTAGAACATTTCTTCTTCAGCTTTGAGTTGCTGTCACTTTCAGTGCTTTAGTGCAGGCTTGTTATCTGTTTTAAAGGGTCTAAACCTGTTCAAGGCCTTGCTGCTCATCAGTGTTTGAATCTAATCTTTAAGACAGCAGTGGAATATTTCTTCATTTTTTCAATCTTGTCCGCGACCCAAAAAACAACCTTCTTTGTGTAATGAAACATGTTACAGTGGACCTAAGCTGAATTAATTAGTAGAAAAGCATATTTCATGGTTTTGTAAAACAGCAGCATATATCTTGGAATTTACAACGTGTCTTCTTAAATTAGGCTCTTCCTTAAGTTCCTGTTACGAATAGGACTTAACAAGTTCTGGGGATGTTGGCATAAAAGAACTGAAATTACACATATCCCATATTCTGCATGATTGCTGCAGCACTTTATTTTGTGAGTTTAATTGAGCTGTTATATGTTATGAAGAAACAAACCCAGTAAATTCTAATTCAGGTAATGCATATCTTAATGCAGTTATTAGTGTGGTTTCGGAGGAGATGCACCTCTCAGGACACTAGAGCATAGATCTCTCCTGACCAAAATTAAATCCTGTATTATTAAGTGTTTTGTTGTTTGCTTGCTTGTTCTTAAAATAACTCTTGGCTAAAGGCTGTTCCTAGTACAGCTGCCTCTTCTCTGGGGAAGGTTGGGTTTTCACTTCAGCACGCTGTTTTCACAGCCCAACGAAGCTGCACTCTGCTTTTGCCTTGTCTCTTGTGACGTGATTGTTTCTCCCTGATAATACATTTCCTAATTCTAGATTGGAAGAATGTATTTTAATGTGTAGTGTATGTTTATTGTGCCGAGTTAACCTGTTTATGGTAGCTTATTAATCTCTGATCCTTTCCAGTTGCTAGCAAAGGGCTTTGTATTATTCTAACC
This sequence comes from Pardalotus punctatus, assembly GCA_013400915.1. Taxonomy (NCBI): domain Eukaryota; kingdom Metazoa; phylum Chordata; class Aves; order Passeriformes; family Pardalotidae; genus Pardalotus; species Pardalotus punctatus. The sequence goes on along the minus strand of VZTX01015566.1, from coordinate 27,257 downwards.
TAAAAGTAACCAGTCTGAAAAGGTTTAGACCTAAACTGCTTCTCCCTTTCAAAAGCAAGAGAGACCTCTTCCAGATCCATGGAAATAGGAATTAGTATGTACTGTAGTGTATTTTTAGAGCTGGTAGAAGTAAGGTTTTTCTTCTTTTTTCTTCTAAGAATATATTTTGTTTTAACCTAGGAATCTTACTTTCACTGGACTTTTGGAGTAACTGAAGCAGGCTGCTTTGGAGCAGTAGATGTTGATACTGGAAGATCTATGCTTTTTGTTCCACAACTCCCTGAAAGCTATGCTGTTTGGATGGGAAAGTAAGACCTATCTTTTAACTGCGTTTCCGTGTATCCGAGTACTTCACATAACATAACTGTCTGTAGAGCTCCAATGCTGTATCATTTAATCAGATTCCACCAAATCATGCAGTGGGAATGGTGTGTACATACAGAGTGATATATACAAACAAAGATACAAAGCATCATCAGTTGAGATTGATCATGTGATATCAAATGATCCACCACCCTTTGGAAAACAATACCCTTAGGATTGGAACCCATGAATCTCATGGCATCTCTGAGAGGAAGGCGAACCGTAAAAAAAGGTCAGTATCTTGTCTTAAGCCCAAACAAGTTAAATAATAAAGCAGTCTTTTCAATCTGCTTTTCCAGCAGCCCTAGCTAATGAAGCTTTTTGAATGGCATAGGGTCGTTTAGCCTCTTTGATAGTTTTTTTTAAAATAAAGACTGGAAAGTGTGATTTTAATTCTATTCTATGAGTGTGCCCTAAACATCACTCTGTCCACCTTGGTAGTAAATATTGCATGGTGCCATAGTAGTGGAGGAATTGATTTATTTGTTCATTCATTTATTTTCTCAGTCTTAATTGTATTTATACCCTCTGCCAAACTGTAAATTTTTGTGTCATCTGCATTGTCTCAGAACATTGCTTCTAATTTAATCTTTTGACAAGCTGCTTCACTTCTAATTGAAGATATCGCTTATATTTTAATGCTAATTTTGGGAAAAGGAGAACACTTGTAACTGATCCCATGTGCTGAACTGTGCCAGACCATATGGCAGGGCATGGCTGCTGTCTTCTCAGAGAGCTTATATGAATATTACTGTCTCAGACCTGCCTGGGGGCTGAAATTGTGATGGTGTAAAAATGTGCATACTTCTGTCTGAAATATTTCAGCTACAAGCCGCACCTGTCTGGGAGGGCAGGCTCTGTAACCCCCATGTGTACTCTCTGAAATCTGTTCCCTTGTGGTGCTTGTTGCTGCTTACAGACAAAGTTTTTTCCTCTCCTTAAATTCTGTTCTGCTAGTTCAAAACAGCTGTTTCATACCCATACTGATTGTGCCTAATCTAAAAAAGCTTAAAAATATTATTGGAATCCCAGCATCTCATTTTGCATTCTGAGACAAAATATTGTGGTGTTTATAACTAGTGGCCTTTTTGATTTGTTTGTGCAGGACTTGTTATCTGTCCATTTACAGAATAACAAGTCTGGTTAAAAGTGGTTTATTGTCATTACGTCTTCTTGCAGAGTATAATAAATGGTCTTTGTTGTTTTCTAAATTCTCCTCCTTACCCTTCCTGCATCCCTCTGTTTGAATCTTGTTTTCTCTTCTGTCATCTGTGGTTGTGTACTTTTTCTGCTTGAGAGAAGGAGGATGGATGAATAACTCATTTGTGAGTCAGTAGCAGTTCTGCTTCATAAGTTGATAGGCAGTGGGTACCGCACACAGCTAGGGATTGTGTTCTTTCCCAGAAGATTCGATTTTAAGTCAAAATTAGCACTGGAAGAAAAACTCAGGTAAGTTTGCCTTCCATCCACTGCAGTTTATCTACTGTAGTTTGCCTTAAAGTGCTTACTTCTGTGCTTGTGGAAGGCACTGTCAACCCTCTGAAGAAGCAGTAACTTAACATCATTGAAGCACAAATCAATGTAATGCTTTGTGTGGTGTTTGTGAGGTTGGTATCTTGCAGAGGTCTGCAGCTGGTCTGCTGGTTCATAGCACAGGGTGGAGTTGCTTTGCCCAGTGTTTGTACTGCTTTCTATTTGAAACAGATGTGGGAATCTGTGAATTCAGGCAGAAACACATAGATTCTCTTAAAATAAATGCAAAAGACTCTTTACTACAATTTTACCAGTGTTGTATTGCTAAATCTATCATTTGATATACTGCTGTGCCTTCGCTTCTGAAGAACACGTATTTGAGTTGCTTTTGAAGCATAGCATAGATAATGTGTCATTCGGAAGGGTTAATCTTTTTGCCTTAGAGTAATACAAAAATGGGACTTCTTGACTCGATTCAAATTGCAGTCTTAATTTGGCCAGAGCCAGTGCAGTGTCTGAGAGCATTTACTTGGAGATAGCAGACCATGAGTTTACAAATGAGACCATGGATACTGTAATTATTCCAGCTTCACCCACAGTGCTTGTTTCTGTGAGTGGTGCTGCATGCTGAGGTGGTGCCTGGGGGCTCTGCAGAACAGGCACTCTGTGCTGGGGTCTGCCCACAGCCCTGCACTGAGCAGTGCTGGTGTTGAGGGTGACTACCATTTCGGAACTGTGATCCATCTGGTAGGACTTTGTGCTGAATATGTACACTCCAAAGATTTGTAAATAATTGTGAAGCTACCTTCTAGGAGTCCTTCAAGCCAAAATAACATTTGCAGTTTTAAAAGGAAGGAGATATTTTAACTCCCAGACTATGGTTTTTTTAACAAAAACCCCACAGCCTCTTAAGATGGCAGTTGCAGAATTGTTATGAGGGTAACTGTGGGACTGGTGGTCCTCGGTTCGTGGAAGGGATCGCAACAATATTGCTCTGTTTTTAAGTTGGGTGTGGGCATTTCTCTAGATGTTGGGCCAGCCAGTTTCTTAAGTTGTTGGCTAGAAAAACCTTTTCAAGCAAGAGAACCACTTTGCCTATCTCTTGACCTGTACCTCTGCCTCTGTCCCTCCATCATTCGTAATGCAGAAATACAGACTCTGAGGATGGCTTAGTGGGAAGGCTTTTCTGCTCCTGAATATTTTTCTATTTTTAACTTTAGAAGAAAGAGTTTAAGAAATGAATCTGGTAATATAGGATAGGAAAGGCTTCAGAAGTGTAACTGTTTTGTAAATGCCCCTCTTTCTTGGCATGGTCTTACCTAGTCGAGTCTGTGGTGCAACAAAGCTGTTAGCAATCATTTCTGTTCCTAGAAAGCATTAAGTTGATATGACTGCATGTCTTCCCAAAGACTTCAATTTTGCTAATTAATGCTGCACCTGCCATTTACCTCCTTAATTATAAATGACAGAACTAGTCAGTGTGCTGATTAAAGATATTTTATAAAGTAAAACATACTGTAGAGCAGCTGCTTTATGTGGGGCACATGCCAAAATAACTTAATAGCCTTTCCACATAGAGTGTTTTTAATGGACGACAAAAAAAAATTAACCCTTTCATGCTCTAACTTTAGAAATATGTATTAAATGGTGCAGAACAATAAAATGGTACTATGGTGCAATTTCCTGTGTTTTCTCTGAAGCTCTGCTGGATGATTTGGATTGCTAAGTATTGCAGATTTAATTCAGCATTGCACCCACTGTAAGTAATGTTTTTCCATGAATTTGATTGAAAGCTATATTGGAGTGGCACTTGGAGCTGTAATAAAGCACAGTGAAATGCTTTGCAAATGTTAGTTATTTCTCAGTGACTTAATAAGGAAGCTCTTTAAAACATTGTCATAAATTTTAAGTAGGTTGCAACCAAAATCAGCCTTTGGTTTTGGTAATAACCCTTGAATGACATCAGCAAATCTGAGCAGTTTTACTGCCTTGGAAAAAGGTGCAGAATTATGTGGTTGGGTTTTTTTCTGTTTGTTTGCCTTTTTCCCCTTAACACTTTTGTAAAAGAAAGCAGCCTCTCAGTGTGTGGGCTTTTACCTTTTTTTTTCCTTATACACTGTATGTGACCCTGAAAATTAGAAGCTAAGAAATTGACTTCTTGATTTCTTCATCTTAATGGAGATTGGTGAGATTTTGTTGCATTTGTGTTTTTAATAATTGTGAGTATTAAGTCATGCATAGCAAGGGATGTTTGTCTGACTGTGCCATGGTGACTGAGATTGGTGCATTAATTACTCCTGGCCTGGCAACAATAGGGCAAGGTCTGTAGGAGGGAAACTGGCAGTGGAGACAGCTCTTTGGAAAGATAGTGGAGTGGGGTGGGGGGGTTGTAGGGAACAAACTCCAGATTACCTTAATTTCTCTTCTTAAAGTACATTGTAGGAATGAAGGACATCTGCAGGAGTTTTATTGATGTGGTGTGTACAGGTCCTCTTCTCCATAGCCTGCTCCAGAGCTGTGTGTTTTTTGGCTTTACCTTCAGAACTGATCTGCCATCTCCTGCTATTTTTTATTGTAATTTTTTTTCCAAAATGAAATGTGCTTTTCTTTATCTGTGTCTCTCAGTTTGATCTTTAACTGCAATTTATCCCTTCCCAGTACCTGCTGAATCTTTGTTTTGCTGTTTAAAAAAAAAAAAACAACCATTTTTTGTTAAAAAACTTTTTGTTTAAAAAAAAAATTACTTTGGGCCATCTTATTACTGTTTTGTACCAACTGGCATTGCAGTTTATCTGCAAAGTTTGTTAACACCTGCAAATGTCCTCTGTGGATCTCAAACATACTCAGTCCTGCATCTGTTTCTGAGCAGTGTCAGAGCTAATTTAGATCTTTGCCATATCCCACTAATCAAGACTTGCAGTCCATTTCTGTTTATTGCTTTAACTTCTGGTAACATCAGTCTAAATTGACACAGCACTTTTCAGTGTGGCAGTTGGTGGGTTTTCCAGCCCTTGAAATGCGCATATTTTTATCTATTTATTTATTTTTATTTTCTGCTTTAGGCTTTTCCATTTTTTTTGTTATGACTAGGCATTGGGTTTCAGGTCGCATTGTAGTGTTCCTGTCCAAGCCAATTTGAGTTGATTTTGGAGAGTAACAGTCTTTAGAGAGATTTTTGTCAAATATTTTATTATTATTCAGGTAGTACATCTGTTGCTTTACCCTTCATCTGATCCTTTCAAAACTGCACAATAAAGCTGGTTGCTTTTGATAGATGAGACTTACGTGTGCAATTCCCCAGGCTGCTTATTTTTATTTATTATTATTATAGAACTGGAATCAGGCAGCTGATTGCAGTTCTCTCCCTGGTACAGTGATTTCCATTTCTTGTCCCTCATTCATTTATTATTGTATTTCATAGAACCATAAAATGGCTTGGGTTGGAAGAGACCTTAAAGATTTGCTATCCCAGGTTGCTCCAAGCTCTGTCCAGCCTGGCCTTGGACACTTCCAGGGATGGGGCAGTCACAGCTTCTCTGGGCACCCTGTGCCAGGAACTCAACACCCTCACAGGGAAAAATTTCTTTCTAATATGTAATCTAAACCTACTTTCCTTCAGTTTGGAGCCATTCCCCCTTGTCCTGTCACTCCAGGCTCTTGTAAATAGTCTTTCTCCATCTTTCTTGTTGGCTCCCTCAGGCACTGGAAGGCTGCAGTCAGGTCACCCTGAAGCTTCTTTTTTCCAGGCTGACAATCCCAGCTCTCCCAGCCCTCTGCTCATCCTGGAGCCTCCTCTGGACTCTCTCCAGCAGCTCCAGCTCCTTCCTGTGCTGGGCCTGGGGCTGGGGCAGCTCTGCAGGTGGGGTCTCACCTGAGGGGGCAGAGGGGCAGAATTGCCCCATCCCCTGCTGCCCACGCTGGGGGATCAGCCCAGGACACAGGAGTTTCTGGGTCACAGCACACATGGCTGGGGCAGGGCCAGCACTCACCTACCAGCACTCCCAAATCCTAATCCCAGGGATGCTCTTGACCTGTTCATCCCCAGCCTGGATTGATCCTGAGGGTTGCCCTGACACAGATGCAGCTCCAGCACTTGGTCTTGTTAAACCTCATGAAATTCCCGTGGGCCCACTGCCAGATTTCTCTGTGGATAAAAATTACATTTTCAGAATAATTAATGTCTGGATTGCTCTTGCCGCTTTACTGACGACTGTTTTCTCTGAAAGCACTGCTCAAATGCTCAGACTTCTCAAATGCTCAGTTTAGTCACTGTCCCAGTATTCTCATTGTCCACAAGCCTTGCGTGGTCTGGGGTGAAGGTGTGTTGTTTTTATGACTTTTACTTCAGTAATTATTTATATAATCTTTCTTACTGCTTTCTTAAACAGCATAAGTTTCTTGTTGAAAAGGCTTGAAACCATAATGGCAATTTGTATCACTCCATTGACTGGCAATCTCTACCAGCATACACCTTTAAGTGAATGCTCCAGTTGTGTTAAAGTACTTCTTTTTCTTCCCTTTTTGTTTTGGGCATATTGAGAAAAGAACCAGCACTAAGCAAATCTGTTTGATGATGCTGCACCAGAGTTTTTTAATATCCGGATGTGGCTTCAAACTGCAGCATGAGATGGCATGTCTCATTTCTGTGGTGTGACAGGGAATGTTGATAACTCCCACCAGGCATTTATTATTTTATGCTTTATTTAATGCGCTATCAGGAGTACTGAGTTCAGTGATATAAACTCCTGATAACATTTTGAAATATCAGAGAATCTCAGTTTTCTTTTGACAGGCATGCCATGTGTTTTTTCTCCAAGGACTCTGCTGCTGGTGGGAAGGTGAGCTGCAGCAAAAGAAACGTCCGTGGGGGTTTGCCAGCAGTACTCCAACACGACTCTGCGCCTGCACACTGCCTTGTGCTGTGCTGCTGCCCGGCCCGAGGGCAGGGCTCTGCTTCTTGTTGCCCTGCATTTGGGAAGGCACTTCAGTGAAAAAAATCTCAAGTGGAATACCTACAGTGCTTCCTCTATTCTTGACTTCTAAAATTCCACATTCTTAGTTCTTGATGTTAACTGTTTTCCTTAAGTTTTTTTATTCCCTGTGACCTGTCTGTATGCTCAGGAGGGACTCTGAAAGAGTGTGGTCTCAGTTGAGAAACATGAACAAGAAAAAACAAACCCAACTGTTCTGTTAAAATATGATAGGGAAATGTATCATTAATATAAAGCTTCTTAAAAGCAAAATGTGACTGTAGAGCAGGCAGATTGTATTTTACTTGGGGTACTGTGTACCCCATCCTGGAACTCTGGCAGCCAGAGCAGGGAGCCACAACCCCTGTCCTGGCGGACACCAGATACTTCCTTGTCTGGCAGGGGCAACATGATGTAGTGGATAGGGCACTGTGCAAGAGTAGGTTCTGCCTTTTCTTTGTGCCCATTGAGTTGTTGTGTCAAGTTAATTTAATTTCTTTGTGGTTTAGGTTTCCTTACAAGTTGTAAAATGGGAATGTTACGATCCCCTTCCTTCTTGAAGTTGTTCAGGTCATCTAATGCTGCTGTAAAGTCAGTGCTGCTTTGTGTCATTCTGTAACAGATTAATATGGGAGCTGTGAGACATGCTGCTCACATTCCAGAGCTTGCTATAGTGCTTTTATGTGTGGGATATTAAATATTACTCGTTTTCCCCCCAATATTCATGTTTTTCCAAAGTACAAGCAGAACATCTGCTTTTGACAGATTCAGGATGTAACTTTGCTAAGAAGCATGAATTGAGACCAGTGTTTGAGTGGAACGCTTATTATATAGTGACCTAGAAATTACACATAATATCTTAACCACTATAATTCTTGTGCTCTTTTATTTGAGAAGAGAACTTTCTAATGAGCATTTGTCATCAGTTTAATGCTACAAGAAATCTTTCAGGGATTTCAGTGTATAAACATTTCCTTAGTTACAGTTCTTTCTGTATAGAGCCCTTGACGCCAAGAGTTTTATTTGCAGAGAGAAAGAAAGAAAGGTTACCAATTGCAAGTTTTCTGTGTTTTTGTTGGGTAGCTCTTGATAGTATCTCTTGAATGTCTAATTGAGACTCTGCTGCTTGAGGTAGAATTTGTAGAAAGCCTAAAGAACTTTTCATCTTGGGAGTGCCTGTGGTGGGAATAGCTGAGCAGGAGCAGTGAGACTGTATTTGAAGTAGATGAAATAGGTAGGTCAGTGCTTGCCTGTGGAGAAATGGCTCGAGGAGCAAGGCGGCCATGGAATGCCAGAGTCTCTGTCTCTGCAGAGTTTGCCCCTGCAGAGCACAGAGAGGGCATTGTGCGAGCAGAAGGCAGAATTTTGAAGATAACTGCAAGGACGATGTCCTTGATGGTCTGGAAAGTACCAAGGCCTATGAAAGAAGGATTGTAGTCAGAAGAGTAGAAAAAACTAGATTGTAGGGACCACGAGAGGGTGGGAACAGGTTGATATGACTGTACAACTAACCAATAATAGAATGACATGTAGTTTTACTGACCAATGATTCTATGACATGTAATATTGCTAGGTACTGCAAAAATGTACTTAAGGCTGTAAACCGAATGAATAGTAGAAGTATTGGACGGACNTGTAAACCGAATAAATAGTAGAAGTATTGGACGGACGGACTGGACCGGACCGGATCGGATTTTGGGGGATTGATTGAAGAATGGAATAAAGATTGAAGGATTGAAGCTTGCTTATAAATCATATTGATTTGTGTGTCTTGCTTCATTCACCGACGGAAAATGGCGCCTTTCTCCTAAACGAGGTGTCTCTCAAATGAGGTTTCTCCTAAACGAGGTGACTCTCAAATGAGGTTTCTCCTAAACGAGGTGTCTCCTAAATGAGTTTTCCCGCAACATTGGTGACAGTGTGGATTTCTTACAATACGTGTCGCCGTTTTGCGACACTTGCCTTTTCCTAGAACTAACTGTGAGATTCTCCTCAATACTTTGTTTCTGATTTCCTAAGTCAAATGGCCTGTATGTTCCACATAGTTATTCTGATTCTGCATGATCTGTGTGTAGCACTGGGAAGTCTATATCACATACCCAGCATTTTGTGTCCAGATTTGTGCTTGTGGACTCTACTGTTCTTCCCCTCAGACAGACGGGGCTTCACTCACAGTGCTGATTGTTTTCCAGTCAGATCAGATTGAGTCATCTTCAGCTTGATTTCTTTTAAAGTCCATTATTTTCTCAGAATCCATCTTACTCTAGACTGTATCAACAGGAGCACTTTTGTTTTTCAAAGAATGTAGCATTGATCTAGAGAAATGTTAAAGGGAGTACCATTAAGGTAGTCAAAACATTGCTGGAGGCTGTCTGTGATACCAGCAAGCCCATTAGTACTGTTTTGTTTTGAATCTAGCTTGATGCCTTTTAATCTTGTTTCAGATAGTGAAATTCCTTTTGGATATAAAGGTGATGGCATTTTTTTGGACAAAGTCAGGAACATCTGCTGGTGTCTTGTAAAGTGTGCCATGTTGTTCTTCCTAGCATTTCCTGACACCCTCTAGTTTGGTGAATGCTTTGCCATCTGTTAACTTGGTGATATTGTAATGAGGAGGGAGTCTATTGGTAAATCTCTGACAGCATTAAAACGTTGCTTTTACATCCCTTTTCCCCTTTCAGCTCTACAGTTGCTGATGTATTTCTACTCTGTGTCTGCAGTCTCTCTGAAACTTATACTCTGCTTTAGGCTCATTCTAGCAAGGACTGAGAAATGAGTTGTTGACTGTGTAGAACTTCAATTGCTGAAGATTATGCTTGTCCAATTTACTCCTTGTGCATGTGCTTTCCCTTATTTAAGTGGGGAAAAATGTGATGTAAATCATGCCATGACTTGCTGGCAGTAAGTGTGTGCATGCTGCAGTGCCACATACAGGCACTATCTGCAGGATAATGTAGGCATTTAATTTGCTTAAGGCAAAGTGATTTTGCCATAAAGTGGTGGTTTATATCTGTTACTCCGAATATGAAAGTCAGGATTGAATGGAAGGAGCAGAAAGCTTTACTGAGAAGTTCACTAGTTTTAGCCTTTCTGTCTCACTGCATCAAGAATCATCCTCTCCTGATTTTGTGATACAAGCTAGGAAAATTTTTCTCATATTTTGGACAATAAAACTTGTAGGATCTAATAAGAGAGTACTGCACCCTGAATGCTATTGTGTAGAGGTTTTTGTTACTGGTCTATTCTTGGTTATTGTTCCAGCTATCTTAATTTTTACTTTTAATTACTGCTTGTGAAAACATCACTTTCTGATATCTGCCAGGAGCTGCAGATCTGAAAGACAGTAAGACTTGTGGATCTGTATTTTAATAGCAGGAGAGAGTCTTTAGCATGACATGTTTCTTTGTGTTTAGTACGTGCTGTCTTCCTCCCTGACATACTAGTTCGTCAAAATGGTTGTTGACTTATTTTGAGATTCCTACTGATCCTTTTGAAAAAACAGATTAAATTAATGCTGTTTGGGTTCGTTGGTTTGTTGGTTGGGGTTGGGGTTTTTTAGTTTTTCTTTTTGTTTTGCTAAAGCCAGGCACAGTGATTAAAAATTGTAGGTAATTCTCATTATTTGGCCCTAATATGTGTTCAGTGATGGCATGTGTGGTCAGCCATCCTGGAATATTGCTTTGTTGTCTGTGCCATTTGATATTTCATTTTGCAGAAGAGCAGTTGCATAGGGTAGGCAACACCTATTGCTTGCTTTTATATGTAACAGTGGAGTAAGATACCCTTCTTCCAGAATAGCTGCAAGACACAAACAAGGCCAGATGTGAGGACTTAAGGAATTCTGTGAAACCATTCTAATCTTAACATTAAAGGTGTATAATTCGTTTAATATTTATAATGAACATACCATTTGGAATATTTTTTTACCTACATAAATATTTAACATTCTAGGCTATGCAGTAAGATAAGTAATCTTGAACTAGGAACTGCAGTTGAAATGCTGAAGAAAAGCTAAATTGGACTACTTCAGGAAAAGCTGAGTTTCATTTTAGAGCTGATCCACTGTAAAAACTGGAAACTGAAAATCTGTCCTAAAAGCATTAAAAATGGAAATACAAAGCAACCTCTGGGAATAAGTTGTTAAATATTGAAATTTGGATGAACATTTAGATGTAAATGAAAGCATACACATATAAATGTATATCAGCAATTAGGCTGCAAATATATTAGCAGTTAGCTTAGATGTGTTGCTTTCAGGAAGAGCTATCAGCTGTTATAAATTCTGTTCACAGTTTTTCTTTGGCATTTGTGATTTAGATCCATCTCATTTTGCCTCTCTTCTGAATACAGTTCTGAAAACTAGAACACTCTTTTATTGTGTTAGTACTACAAGCTTATTGCTCCAGAGTCCTTTAGCATACAAAGAAATGTTGCTTAATGGAATTCTTACAGTAATGTCAAATTTGTACAGATCTCTTAAGATTTGTGTTATGAATTCTTGTGCAATGTAATGAACAACAGGTTTAAAATGTTTTTAGACAATAAGACCAAGTTTTTATTTGGTTTAAAATGAAAACACAACATGGTTGATAAAATACTGCAAAGAGATTCAGATTTGAATTTTGTCCAAATATGTGAAAGCTTTAAAATATATATTTTATGTGGATTTATAGATATACCGAGTCACAGCTGTTCATCTTACTGATGGATAAACAAAAGAGTCAGTGTTATATTTCTGTTTGAGGATTACATCAGAGTGGAGCCAGTCATCATACTGTGGTCTGGCAAAATCTGAACTGGTGTGATTTGGTTGTGGTTTGGTGAAGCATCTTGATTTTTAAACAAGCTATCATGTACCACTGTGAATTTAGTTAAACCAAATGGAAAAATTTAGAATAAACTTAGATTTTTTTACTAAGATGAATAAATAACTAGGATTTGTGATTACTAGTTTTTAATACTATGCTCCCTTGCACTTTTGCTGGTGGTTTTTGTGTTTGATAAATGTGTATAAGAAAAATCAAGTACAGTTATTGCAAGGTGTTCATTTACTGTCTGACTTAATGTTTCACACTGTATTTTTGCAGTGAAAGTTTAGCTGCTGTTCCCCCACCTCTCTTTTCCCATTGCTACCCCAGCAGAATTTGGTTTAAAATAAAGTTGTCGCTTGTTGTCATTGAAGAATGAATCTTCAATATTTGGTGCTTAAATAAAACCATAGCTGTTAAAATAGGGCAATGTATCAGAATTCAGATCTTAAAATGTAGCTTCACACCTTTAGGCCATCTTCAGCATTTCCCAATCACTGTGAAGCTCTTGAGAGTAAGAAACCAAGTAAGTGAACTAGATGGGGTAGAAAAACATGGAAAAGAGTTCCATGGGAAGCATCAGCACAAAGTAAACAGCTTTGATGTTTAACTCAAAGTAACTCAAGCTTTTTCCACCAGAAATTGGGATGAATTGTAAGTGATGAACCAGAGACAGTCTCTTGTTTAAGGGGTCCTTTGTGGCTGAAAATCATTAAAATGAGGACCATTTTCTTGTAAATTAATATCAGTGCAAGACTCTTACATTTTCTTTCTAATGGCCAGGAACTCTGAGATGCCAGATTTTTGCCTAGGTGCTTGGCCATGCATACTTGGGCATGTTCCAGGAGTTTGGACTTTATTTCCATTATAAGAGAAAATGATGACTCCTGCTATTCTGGAAGTTAACTATTGACAATTCTAATTAAGACTGGTATGTGCTTGGCTGGAGTTGTAAAACTATAGGGAAAGGATATTGAGCCTTTTTAGGGCTGAAATGCATTATTCTCAGTGGGTTTTTGCCAACTTACGTTGTCAGGGAATTGGAGCAATTTTGCACACCCTAAGCTCCTGCCTGAAGCCTGTAAAAATTAGGTAATTGCTTCTGTTCACATCTGTTTACTAAAGGGTTGAGGTTTATTTTTTGATAGGTAAAGAGACATGATTCAATAATATCTGGGATAATATCTTCCACTTGAATAATCCTTCTAATTAATTTATGGCTTGCTGTGGGGTTTTCTGCATGTAGTCTCTGAAATGATTAATCAGAATTCTGAAACTGGCAGCCCATAACAGCATTACAAATGACAAAGCCAAACCTAAAAATTGTAACCAGTTAACTTACTCTAGTTTCTCGAGAGTCATTTGTAGAGAGATGTACTCTTCATCCCTGGAAAGTATCAGGTGTATTTGAAATTATGGTAACTGAAATGTAGCTTCTGATTTTCATTTTGCCAATGAGGATTTCATGGAAGGTACCCTGTGACAATGGTGATCAGTGCTAGAATTTAGCCTGTTTTGCATTTAAATTGGATAAAAATGCGTACTGAGACCTGTATCTGCTCAGAACTCTGCTCTGGTATTTTTTACAGTAGCTACCATGTTGTGCATAATTATCTTTCATGGAGCCCCACTAAACTGGGGAGAAAATGGAAGAGAGTAGAGAGAATATGAAAAGGTTCCATTGAGGATCGCAGAATCAGAATGGCCTGGGTTGGAAGGGACCTTAAAGATCATCAGGTTCAAACCCCCTGCCATGGGCAGGGACATCTTCCACTATCCCAGGCTGCTCCAAGCCCCCTCCAGCCTGGCCTTGGACACTTCCAGGGATGGGGCAGCCACAACTTCTCTGGGCATCCTGGGCCAGGGCCTCCCCACCCTCACAAGGAAGAATTTCTTCCCAACATCCCATCTGACCCTGCGCTCTGGCAGTGGGAAGCCATTCCCCCTTGTCCTGTCACTCCAGGCCCTTGTAAACTATCTCTCTCTATCTTTCTTGTGGCTCCATCAGGTCCTGGAAGGCTACCACTAGGTCACCCAGAAGCTTCTCTTTTCCAGGCTGAACAATTCCAACTCTCCCAGCCTTTCCTCCCAGCAGAGCTGTTCCATCCTCTGGTTGTCCTGGAGCCTCCTCTGGCCTGGCTCCAGCAGCTCCAGCTCCTTCCTGTGCTAGCCCAGGGCTGGGGCAGCTCTGCAGGTGGGGTCTCACCTGAGCAGGGCAGAGGGGCAGAATTGCCTCCCTTGGCCTGCCTTGCTTCTCTTGCTTCTCTTTCTCCCTGGGCTTTTAGTTGTTTTCTATACTGCTTTTCTGTATGTGACAGCATAGGATTTTTTGGCTCTAATACAGACTTCATGTACACTTTTTCCTCACACCTCTGTGGTTCTGCAATGGAGTTGGTCTTAGCAGAAACCTTCCCAGTGGGAGAGGCAGCTTCATCACTGGAGCATCATGGCTCCCATGGGATGGTTGTTTGTGGGAAATGTATAGGATTTGATTTTTCCATCTAGTTGGAGGTGCTAAATGGCTGTATAAAAAGAGTGAGGCAGAGCTGTGAGTGCTTCAGAGAGGAGCTGAGAAGTCTGGCTCTTAACTTCGTGGTGAAAGTGTTGTCGACTTTTGAGTGAGATAGCAAGAAGAATACGGGCAGGGAGTACACATCTGGGAATCGTGGCAGCTTGTCATTAGGTGTGATGAAGTCAAAAAGTATCTGGAAGATGGCCTAGTTTAACAACGGAGAGAGAGGATGGAAGCTGCTGTTCTCTTTCTCTTAAAGTAGAAAAAAATTCCTCAGCCTTTGAAAGAAGAGCCACACTTTTTCCTCAAAAGAGTCATAGTGTACATAAAGAGAGATTTGGAGGGATTAAAGCTGGAGCGGATTAGACCATAACCCAAGAATTTAATTAGCAGCAGTGTGCTGTCGGCTGCACAATTATAGGAGGCAAGTAGCAACAACAAAAAAGAAGTTGAGAAAGAACTTTTGAAAAGGAAGTTTTCTTACTTGGAGTGGTGGAAAATGAGACCTATGCTTACTTTATCTGCATTAAATGAAGTGAATAAAGTCTAGCATTCACTGGGTATACTTTTATGAAGTCTTTACAATAAACAGTCCTTTGATTTAAGCAATGCAGCTAATTATAAAAATATAGTTTGGACATCTTGCTCTAAATAGCATATGTTACTATAAATTACCGTTGGCCATACATTAGCTGGTTTTACAGTTGGTATTCTTCTGATACCAAGATTAGTTGGTTAAAACTGTAAAAGAAGACAAAACCAGAAGGTGCTACACCTGTTCATCATGTTTCTGGATTATTAAAATACTTCAGTGTGTGCGGAATGAAGGAAAAATAAAAAGATGCCTGTAGGACAGAGTATGCAAAAGTTGAATGTAAGGGAACTATAATATAGTGGGTGTATAAAAATAAGAGGACATAGTGATTTTTAAAAATTATATGTGAAATAAGCCAAGGAGGAAAGATCAATGATAATTGCTTTGAAATATCCATCACTGATATGAAGAGTCTACAGAAGAAGTATTGCAAGAGGGAACATATAATGAGATAGTTTTGTGTTACTTTTGGGTAGTACTTTCACAGATAATAATTTTTTAAAAATCTGTGATTCACTGCTTGAGAACACCATAAATGGTTTGGAGCATGAAAGAATGTAAATGATAAAGGAGCACACAAGATCAAAAAAATTTACATAAGGCAGTGCTCCAGCCTCCTGGTACTGCTGGCAGCTCTGGCACATGCCTTTGGTGTGGAGCAGCTCCTCAAGGTGCTGAGCTGTTCCACCACTTCTGCTGGTCCTCACTGCAAGGGTTAGAAATGCTCTTTGGTATGCAGCATCCTTTATTCTTTCCCCAGTTGGTCTTGTGCTCGTGTATAATGTTTACATAGGTGAAGGTTTGGTCCTGCACACGCCTCTTGCTCTCCCGCTGCTTCTCAGGAAGCAAAATGCATGTGATCCTCCAAACTCCAGCACTTCCAGCCATGCTTTTTTTCCTCCCCTTTTTTAACTCTGTGGAAGGATGTAAACGGGTGATTTTTAAATTTTCTTTTTCTTCTTTTTTAATTTTTAATTTTTTTATTTTGACATCACATTTTAAGGATTGTAGTGGTTGTATTTTATATTTCAGTTTTGGGGAGATGGAGGTTGTAATCAGAGACTGAAGTCTCATGAATAATTGGCTGCTGCCATACAGGGAAGGAGTGAGTGTCAGTACAGCCACTGGTGCAGGAACCAGTGGGACAGCCCTGGAGGGACTGACTGCAGGCAGATCCTTTACATTCTTGTCTTTAGGAAAATGTCTCTGGCTGGATATCAGAAGAAAAGAGTAGAAGAGATTTAGTTTTGGACATGGTCTTGTGAAGTTAGGGTTAGGGGAGTGGATCTCTGGTGTCCTGAGGAATAGAGGCAGCAGAGCTCATGTCTTAATAGCCCTCAGTCTGCTAGAGCAGGTAAAAAATAAATGTTTTATTAATTCTTTGAATGTAACACAGGCAGATTGGTCTTTTGTCATTTCCATATCCTTCCAAAGTTTGGTGAGTTAAAAAGTGTATAAATGGCATGGCAAAAGTCCTTAACAAAACTGTATTGCATGGAATGAGAAAAATCATTCAGAAGAGACCATTCAATCTAAGCATGGACTGGATTAAAGCACACTGATTTTTGTAGCTGTGGTGATGCCTAGAAGCAGGCTACCTGAAACAGGCCACAGCACATAAGGAGTATAAAAAGCAGACAAATTTATTCAAGGCCTTCGAGGTACATTCGGGCAAGCAAAGGTCCCCCTTAGGGACTACACCCCAAATGGACGACTGGTCAGAGCCCTTCACCTTTTGTAAGTTCTGTCCCGTTAGCATATTGGCCCCTAATTCTCCAATCACACCCTCAGGTGATGATGTTAACCACCCCGGGCTTAATCCCCCCATACCACAGTTGTTTGCATATTTTTGGGCTCTAGGGCAATGCATACGTCCTTGAATCTGTATTCGGAGAGCCTTGTTTTGGCTAAAGGTGCTGGGAACAGAGGTTTTTAGCACTTTGTTAGAAGCTACAGAACTACACCAAGTTATAGATACATGAAGAGTAGAAAACCAGAAATTATTAAGGCATCAGTGGCAACTTTGTGTTATCTCCTATTTTGAGAAATAAAGTCAAAGATAAGATTATCAAAACGTTCCTCAGATCTGATTCTATTGTTGTGATAGTAGAGAATATTATTTCTTTGTCTGTGGCCTTATTAAATGTAACAGCAAAGTTAAACCCAAATGTTTCTTTTTGTTGTTTTCCAAAGGATTCATCCCCCTGAATTCTTCAAGAACAAGTATGCTGTGGATGAAGCTCACTATGTGACTGAGGTGAGTTGTCTGTGTCTCTGAATTTTTTTTTTCTGTGAATACAAAATCAGTGAGTGGCAATGACTTTGCCTAAGTTTAGTCTTCTTCTTACTGGATGTCTCCTGACTTGGTGGGATCTTCTCTCCCAAGTTACTGGAAAATGTCCTTCTATCTTATAAAGCACTTGTAAATTTTTTTTAAGGCTGCTCTTTTGATCTGAACAGTTCTTAATATCTGAATAGTTCTTAATCCAAAGACATCTCATAGACGTGTTCTGTGCATGATGAGACCTGTCAGTCTTTATCCAACCGAAGTATGTTGCTAAATAAGTTTTTTGCAGTGCCTTGGAGATTTGAGGAGATTGCTGTCAAGGAGGTTGCATGTCCTAGCTCTGGCTTGGGAGCCTACATTCATTTTATGCCTCCAAAAAGCTGTTAGGAGAGGCTGCCTGCCTCACTCTTATTTTCTGTAGAATCATCCTGTTATTTGAATAAGCAAATTTATTCACATTTCTAGATGCAAGTGTGCCTTGCTTAGTTAGGTTTCTGATTTAATTTCTGAGCAGATGTTTGCACACTTGTGCACCTGGCCAGTGATCATTTGTTTGGTAGGAAGGCCCAGCAGGATGAGGACGGTTTTTCTGCCAGGCTTTCTGTGTGACTTTCATGGAGATCAACTTGAAGAAGACTCCTCTGATACACTTCTGTTCCCGTAGAGCACTAACTCTGAGTCTCTAGAACAAGTTTTGCTCTCATCAGCTGTGAGGAGGTTTCATTTAATTTTCATAATGAGTCCAGCTACAAAGTGAAGTTTGATCTGTGTGTCAGAAGCTGGGACAGGAGGGAGCTGTGGAGAGGTTGATTTTTGCCAGGTGTGAGTTGGAGTCACAGAGTGTGCGGGTGCTCCAGGGCTCATCTGTCAGATGGTGAAAATTGCAAGTGCAAAATACATGCTTTATTTTTAAAAATCACATTTTTGGGGTTGTCTTAGGTGTTTTGGGCCACTTTTTGTCAAGAAATATCTTTATTGCAGTTCTGTTCTCTGCTTTCTTACTGCTTAAAAATGTCACTGATGGGAAAAAGAACTCTTTATGTGGACCAGTCATTAAATTAATAAATGAAGGCTGTTTTCCACCTGGACTACCTGTATTGAAGTGAGAAGCTGTTGAAGCTTGCAAAAAAACTGTTCTGCTCTCAAAGGTTCCTTCTATAACTTCTCCCTTGTTTGCCAAGGAATTGGTTTTCTACCATCAGGATACCAGGGACCTTTTTTATAGAATAGCTTTATGTCAGTGAATGACCAGCAAGTGTGTGTTATCCTGATGTTTCATGACAGTAAGAAACAAAAAATAAAGGGTGGAATTTATATTTTTGAACCTCACAGCCATATACTTTCTTTTGTTCCTATTAGTAGGGTGCTATTAAGATGGTTTAAAGTTGGTAGAACTGTGCTCCATATAGTTATGTCAGGTGCTCATTGCCTCAAGACATGTAGCTCAGCACCCACGCTTTTGCAGCCATTCTGAAAGCCCAGCTCTCTACAAGCCCAGTGATTTGGTTCTTAGTTTGTGAATGTTTGAAGGAGACATAAGGAGCCTGATAAAAGGATTCGTGCAAGTGACCCCATGAGAACAACAGTAAATACTCATTGCTAAGCATTTAGCACATTGTAATGTAATAATATTAATACAAATGTTCTATGTGCAGGATAGAGTACCCTGGTGTTCTTATTTCTGTGTGACATTACAACTTTTTGGCTCCTATGTTGTGTCTTCGTAATGATGACAGTAGACATGAGTTATAGTTGGTATTTATGTCTTTAAAGGACACCATCAACTTGATCACTGCATTTCTGTCAATATTTTGTATTTTACTGTATCTTGTTGCATGTCTTGGTGATACCTTTCAGATGTTGTAGTATCAGAGGAACATTTTTGTCTTTGCAGTTCATATACTTTACATACAGCGAATATTGATGGAATTGGTATTAATGTGCTTATGAGGAAGAAAAAAAGACAAATAACAGCAATCTAAAATCTCTTTTTAGATAGCCAATGTCTTGGCTTTGAAGAAACCTGCTGTACTTCTCACTTTGGTAAGTTGCATTCTGAAAATACTAAATTTCTTCAATAAGGATACCAGTTTGTGCAGCATTTCTTTGCACTGTCGTTCTCTATTTTTTCCTCCCCATCTTATGCCAAATTTGAGGTCACCTATATATAACAATCTAGTCTTCTGGCCCCTCCATGATTTCAAGATCTGTTGCTTCTGGCCTCATCCAGTCTGCATTGTCTGCCAAAAGCTGCATTGGTTTTCTGATAAAACATGACAAGCCTGTCTAACCGATCAACTATGATGGCCTCCAGTCTATCTACACTGACTCCAAACTCCTTTTTCCTTTTACACTGTTCTGGTCATGTCATGAGCATGTTTGGCCTTTCTGTGGGAATCCCACAGGGATTCAGGGAATACTTTTTCTCCATAGAGTGGTTTAGTAAGAACAAATTCTGGGAGGAGGGAGGCAATATCAAATGCCTGCTAAGTATTTTGAATGGTGCTTGCTTGTCTTTGGAAGAAGGATGAATGAGTGAAGACTGCAAGTTTCTTCTTCCCCATTACCTCTCTCCCAGCTTCTTCCCTGCTTTATAGGTGTTTTGTAAACTCTCACTATCTGTTTTATTGTCTCCAGTCTATCCAAAAATTATTTGCTGACCCTTACAGCAAATGCAGTGGCAGTTCCTGGGTTTCTTGTTTTCCCATGATGGTGACCAGACAGATGTCTTAACTCAAATCTGAAGAGAGATGTTTTTGTTCTTTGTCCATTAAGAACAGAGGCTCTAAGTAGTTTTCAGTCTTTCTTTCACTTATATTTGTATACACACATACACACTTAAAAGATGCCCCTATGGCTTAATTTCATGTTCTTTAAGAGACATGAGGGAAATAGAATGTTTGACCATCTTGTGTTTCTTACTGTGCATTTCTTCACATGGAGTTGTTGAGTAGTTATCACTCTGGGAGCATCCTGTTGTAATCAGGAATTTTCACATAGTTTTTGGCTGAGAGGAGGGTGCTGTGGTGCTTTCACATTCCTCCCACTGCCATGAAGAAGTATTCAGAAAAGGGAAGAGCACTCCTCTGTCTGCTGCTGAATGGAAGCCTGGTCCTCTCCTCCTGTGGTCTCGTTCCAGATCCAGAACTGTAACACTGCTCTGCTGGGCTCCCCAGGCACGTGTCAGAAACTGTTCATTTGCTGTGTAGCAGCCAAAACACTCTTGCTTATGCTGCTTGCTTGAATGGAAAACTGTAGGCGAGCAGCAAGCAAATTTAAATAGTAACATTGCCAAGGCAGGGCATAATAATTTATTTTAAAATTAAATTACTTTAGAAGAAACCTTGCCTATTTTTCATTCTCTTGCCCTGTATAATTATTTTATAGGTCTCACAGCTCCCTCTCAAGACATGAGGGCATTAGAAATCAAAGCTTATCTTATTCCTGAGCAGCACATCCTGACCTGAGTTCTGTGCTGGCCTCCTATGGAACCGATTATTTCTTACATTGGACTGTGTTTGAACAGTCGGGGATTTTTTTTTTATAGTGATTCAGGTAAACTTATGTGTAAATTTTCCCAAATACTTACTACAAGTTCTCCCCATGATTCAAATTTTAAATACCTGTGTTTGGCTCAGAGTCATAGTCCTTTTAATCTTTTTCCTCGCAGCGTGGTGTTAATACTGATAGTGGAAATGTCTCCAAAGAAGCTTCGTTTGAGGGGATCAGCCAGTAAGTGACAAGGCTTTTTTATACATTAATTGTTACATGATTATGCTGAATTAATTTTATATTTCAAATTAAATTATGTTTTTTCTTAATGACAGGATGTTGAATGGCAGGTCAGACGCCAAACATTTTATTCCCAAAGAACTTTTGATACATGTTTCTACTGACTTGAAATACTGTGGGTTTTTTTTTGTTTTTTTAAAAATCTCTCTTGCATCTAAGTTAATCCAAATTTTCTCTTTGTCTGTGTTTGCTATAACTTTTAAAAACCAAGTAGACCCATCCCCATACATCCATTTCCACTTTTGGGATTGAAATATTTGATTTTCAAATTTCAGAAAAATTGATCTTTAAGAGTAGCCTCTTTCTCTTCCTGAGCACATTGTTAATCTAGATATTAGGGATTCTGGTATGTGCAGTGTTCTGAAAAAATGTCACATTACAGGTGTAAAATAAAATCACAGATCACAAAAAAAAGGGAATAAGTTCTCTGTCTAGGTGTGATCTTTTAGTGTCCCTTAATGCTGTCTTTTTATGAAGTTTGGCTACTAGTGGGGTGAAAATGTCTTCCTGAATGCAGTATTTCCAAAGGGCAGTAAAAAGAAATACATCACAGCTTGCTCTGGGATGTGAGGATGATGGCCTCAATTTTTAATGAAATACAACTGTCTGTTCTGTTATGGTATCTTTAAAAGGAGATCAGTTTCTGTTTTCGTTCAAGTGTATGGCAAAAAAGAAACACACACCCCTCATTAAAGAGCTTGTTAAAATAAACAGTTGTGATGAGATGTTGAGGCCTTTTTTTATGATCCTTGACACCTAGTCGCCCCACTGTATTTTTCTCCATCCTCCTCTGTCAACAGCGTGTTAATTCTGCAGTGAAGATGATAGTGCATGGAATTTGCTGCAAGTCTGGGCACTCATTTGTATAGTCTGAGCATACTTTCTACTGGGATCGTTTCTCTGTGTCAAGTGATCTGAAATCTAGAATCTGATTTCATAATTACTTAGTTCTCCCCTCTGTGTCCTAAATGGGAACTTAATGGTTCTGTCAGGGATATTGGGAACAAAGTGCCAGGCATTTAGACATCTATTCTGCCCACTGAGTTAAATATGAAATGTTCCATAATGCATGTAAGTCACTTTTAATGAGTGTTTGATGTTTGCTGTTACAACCAGTGTGAGTTCTGCTGTTTTGTCCAAGTAGATAGTCATCTTACACTCTCCACATAAAAGTGGACTCCAAAATCCATGGGGAGCACTATCTCCAGTTTTATCTGATACACCTCCACATGAAATATAAACAGTTATTTATTTCACTGGCAATTCTTTATTGGAATGATGTGCAAAAGTCTGTTTGAACTACCAAACCCCCCTTTTTTATCCTGAATTTCACTGAACACTAAGAGTTTTAACTAGTACCCATTCACTAGTCAACGTTAAGCTAGGGAGCCACTCCATTTAGCACTTGATTTTAACAGAGCGTCTCCTACAACACTTAATGATCTTTAAGCATTGGCTTCTCCATTAGTTACTCCAAGAGGAGTGCTTCTCCGTTCCTGTGAGGGATTTCCAGCTGTTAGCAGATATTTCTCTTTCAAGACTTGGCACATTCTCACCCCTCTCCACCCCTAGGCACTAGGCCATTCATTTTGCTGTCTTTGGCAAGTTTTGTTGGTACCTTCCCCTCCCAAGCTCCGGTATGGAAAAGCATGCGTTGATTTTGTTGTTGGATCAACTCCCCTCTTCTGAAAGATACCATGCCTTCAAACCACTTGTCACTCCATCCTTGCCTTGATCTCCCTGATCCTGCTTGTGTCTTCTCCTGGGCTGTGGTGGCTCTGGTGAGCTTGTGCTTGGTCCGTGTGCGGTCTGGAGGAGGGGGTGAGCTTCCTTTTAAACTCTGCTCTCCTTAGATTTTTGTAACTGTATATAAACCAGTCCATTTTATGTTTGTTTTTCAACACAGACCCAAGCAGATTTCAACGTTCCTGCTTTCCTGCTTCTCCACCTCTCCTGTAGCAAACATTTCCTTTATAGAAAGATATATTACAGATGTATTGATTGTTTCCAAGAGGATTAAACCCACAGAGTTTATACTGAGCCATGTGTTCCTTCAAACTGTGCTCCCTCCTGCCTGCCTGTGACTGCCTTGCTGGCTCTCTCAATGCTCAGCTCCGCTGGGCTCTGCCCTGGTCACGATGCTCTATTTTATGCCTGGGTTCCTGTTTGTTTTGTTTTCTGGCTACCAAGCCAAGATCTATTTTCTTGCTGGGACCCTTTTGTGTTTCTGCTGCTCCCATATGGCTTTTTTCTCCTAGGCTGACCTGGCCCAGTGGGGTTTTTTTTCATGATGGATAATAATGGAAATAATGTTTAATTTCCTGAAAAAGGTGAATCTTGCTCCTTTTGCAGGCTGTTCATCTGCTTCTGTCAGAAGCTGTCATTTTCTTGCCCTAGTGATGTTGCT
Source organism: Pardalotus punctatus (assembly GCA_013400915.1). Lineage (NCBI taxonomy): Eukaryota > Metazoa > Chordata > Aves > Passeriformes > Pardalotidae > Pardalotus > Pardalotus punctatus. Next base: position 4,050 of record VZTX01015566.1, on the reverse strand, counting down.
TCCCTGCCTTACTTTTTGAACCTTTCTAATTCTTCTGGAACATTATTACCTAAGCTCTTTGATTAATTTTTCTACTGTAATAAATAATCATTTGAGACAAAATGACTACTGTGATCGTGGGTTATTTCTGTGCCCTAAAGATCACCCTGAAGTTATTTTTGTCATGCTAGCAATAGCCAAGCTTGATTCTATCCTGATTAGAGAGCCTATAATGGTGAATTATATAGTGGTTTCCATCAGTTTATGAATAGCTGTCTCATATAGCAAGGGATGTTGTCCTTAAGAAGAGCTGGTCTGTTGCTGCAGCCTGTGGGAACAGAGGCTGGTGGTACAGGGCTCCGCTCAGCAGAGGGTGGTACCAGGGGGCAGTGAGGAGCCAGCCTGGGACACGAGCTTGAGAGAGGAGACCTGGACCTCGTGCTGCTCCTGGCAGTGCCCCTCGCTGTTTGCATCTTTTCGGAATCCTGCAGAAGTGGATTTCTCACTTGCCCCAGAAGGCTTAAGCATAGAAGGCAGATTTCTAAAGTAGTTCTAGTGCTTTGTTTTCTAGAAATACATATTTTTATTTGCTAATAGAGGCTAGTTCTGTGTTCACAAGTGTTTTTTCCTAGTTCATGGATCCATTTTTCAGACTGGAAAATGTGCAGGATTTTTTAAAAATCTAATCACGCCGGTTATGTAGCTCCTGTGAAAATGCTTTGAGAGGACGTGACTCACCATACAGAAAATGGACTTTGAACCTGTAGGGTTGAACAGTAACGTGCCATATACTTTAAAACACAGTTGAATAAATCTTTGCTCACTGTGTTGGCAGTGTTTTTTTTCATCCTCAGAGTCAATTGGAAGTAAATGATGGACAGTTTAAGCAACGTACCTAATGTTTAAAGTTTTGCAGTGAATTCCTTTCCCTCAGAACTGCACTTGTAGGATATGACAATGAAGACCATCTAAATGGCCTTTTTTCATATTTCACAGCCAAGTCAGTCATTAGGACAAAGACTCTCCATGTTGAAGAAGAGGAGAAAATTCTAATATTGTATATGAATATGTTTTAGATTTTTATCACTGTGGATGCACAGAGTGTATTCATTAAACTGACAGAAAGAGGTCTCATTATACAGTGTTTTTATATGGGAGGTGTAGATTTCTAGCGTTTTTTAAATAATGAATTTGTCTTGCATGTGAAAGAACAACTGAGTATGAAATCAATTTGGACACGCCTTAAAGTGTAGTATTTTAGTTCTACATTGAGTAAATGGGAGCATTAGTATGTTACAGATTGCAACTGTATCAAATGCCAATTTGTTCTCTTCCTCAAGACCACATATCTCATCATCTAAGTATTGTCAATTTGCAAATTGCAGAAAAATGTAGAATTAGATTGCACTGCCTAATCCTCTTGATGTTAGGACAGTGCATGTTTTGTTAAGAGTAATTTGTTTACTGTCTAGTGAGATCAAAAATTTGCTTGGAGGCCATGGTAGGGTGATTTTCTGTAGGAGTTTGTGCACAAATTACATGAATTAAACACCATTTGTATACTCCTGTTGGTGGTGAAATGCGCTTCCTGTTGAGTTTCACCAGTAGTTACTGGTTAAAAGTTTTTGGGATATGGTTTGTTTAGCTACCTTGTTGGTAAATGTCCTGGTTCTGGCCAGGACAGGGTTAATTTTTTGCAGTAGCCAGGAGGGGGCATGGCCAGGACCCAGGTGTTGTTCTGTACCGGCTCATGCCAGAGATGGGGGCTGGGGGAGGGGACTCTCTCTTGCTTTGGTGAAGAGCATTCCTTTCCCAGAAGAAATATGGTGGGTGTAATGGTCCCATTCATTATTTTGTTAATTGTTGAGGTTTTTCCCATGTAAATCTTTTCTTTTACTTATAGCTTTTGTTATTAATTTTGTTTCTGTTACTGTTCATTTTCCTACCACATTGCTGTTTCCAGAAAATTATTCTTGTCTCAACCCACAATATTTGCCTTTTGTACTTCCACTTCGAGGGGGAGGGGAACCAAGTGGCACTGTAATTTTAGTGGGAGCACTAAATTGAGGAGCTCCATCCCTAAACCACGACAGCCTTAATTGGTGCCCCATGTGTGGCAAAAGGATTGAGATAACAATGGGTCTTCCCAGAACGAATTGGAAACAAATATAATCTAAGCATTTGTTTTATTCAGTCAGTTAAAATGCTGCTTTCTCTGTCCATGTGGGTGTGGTACCTCACCCTGTAGATATTCCTGTATGTACTCCTCACAAAGATCTTTTTCAGAGCAGGAGAGGGATCAGGATTGCTTTGTTGCTGTAGTGTGTGATACCAGTTTATGACGTGACACTGTCAAGGGCAATGAGAGTCATTTGGGATGTGTGTTCAGTGTTGCTCTCCTGCCCTTACCTCAGGTGCTGCATTTGGCAGTCCATTAATAATCATACCCAGCCTGTAGAAAGAAAAGGGGAGGATGATTTTCCCCAGCTTTTCATCTCCTTTTACTCCTTCAGGCCTGTTACAACTGCTTTTGAGGATTTTGAATTTCCCCTGGATTTTAAGGAAACCATGTTCTTGTTGCAGAGTCTTTCGGGCCTCCTCTGCAGTCTACATCATGTTTAGAATCAAGAAAGAGATTTTTATGAGGGTCTTTGAGAGATATGGGAGGGTGGATAGTCATGAGTGGCATGGAAGTGGAAGAAAATGGGGCAACTTTTGAAGTTCTGCTCCAGAGGTTTGAAAGTTCACCCCTGAATAGCTACAGGACCTTATTAGAGTGATAAAATATGTGACAGAAAAAAGCAGTGATAGTTCCAGAGAGGCGCAAAGTTATGCAACGTGCTGAGCTCTGGCTACTATTTATCAGACACTGCTGGTCACTAGACAGCACCCCCAGGGGGGAGGAGGAGAAAACCTGAGCTACAGGCACCGTGGGCACTCCAACTGCAGCTGAACCAGAGGAACAACCTGTGCTGGGAGCAGTTGCACCTGTGCAGAAGAAGAAATCCAAGACAATCCATTTGCTTAGTGAGGGCTGAAGAGGAAGGAGGGCCCTCACAACAGGAGGAAGAGGCAGAAGCCAGAGATAACCACACAATTCCTATCCCCAGCTGAGCTGGGAGATACACAAAAAGACTTCAGCTGCCAGATGGGAGAGCTCCTGGTCACCCAGCTGCTCCAGTGCTGAGATATTGTGGCCCACAATATGAAGCCAAGGATTGAAGCCAAGCAGCTGGGATCCCTGTCCGGGGATGTGGGATTGAAGGGAGAGTAGGAAACAAACAGAAACTCTCAGCCTCTGGAGGCAACTCCTGTCAAGTGTGACAGAAAGGTATTCTCTCAAAGATGGTCTAATAGTGCAAAGAGACAAGTGGAACACTGTGGAACAAGGTATCCAGTACCTGAGAGAATTAGCTGTGCTGGAGGTACTCAAATATTCAAGTATTCAAATAAGGGGCAGTCCCCTATAAATCCAGATGACATCCAGCGTACACAACCGTGTGGCAGAAGTTCCTGTGGAGTGTGCCAACTCACTAGCAGTGAGGTCATGAAAGAAGAACATTCAGTGGATAATTTGGTTATCAAATGCAGGCTATATGAAGAAAGTATCTCTTCCCTGCTACAGTTTACATCACATCTGTGGGAAGACTGTCCAAGAATGTCCAACAATTGAAAGAGAACTGCCACCAGTTTAAAGAAGTGTCCCATGCCCTGCCAGTACAGACCAGTCCCTGATACTGGGAGCAAAAGCTCCCCTGCTCGAGAGAGAGGGGACACACCATGAGGTAAACTGTGGTTTTACCTGCATGGCCACGGAGAGGATGTGAGGGAGTGGGATGGAAACCCCACCTCTGACCTGGGAGCACAGGTACATGAGTTGAGAGGAGGAACAACAACCACAGGAAGTTCTTTAAGGATAAATGCAGCTCCAGTTTCCAGCGGGCAAGTCCTCAGACAGAAGGGCTGGCATTACTTCCGACCCATTGGCACTGAAGCACAGCTCCTTCTGGCACCCTGACTGTCAGTGCCAGTGCTTCTCTGCTGAACAGAGAAGTCAGTTCCACACATCCT
>VZTX01015561.1:0-15726 GCA_013400915.1 Pardalotus punctatus | reverse complement strand
TAGCTGAGGCTTGAGCACCACTGGCACCAGAGGTGACTCCTGCTGGCCTTTGAGCCCTTGGGCTGTCTCTAGGCACCAGTTATCTGTTGCATTCTTGAAGCGGGGTGGGGGGGGGAATGTCCTGCCACAAACACTCAATACAGCACCAGTTATTTATGTTCGGTTAAAAGAATAATAACAAAAGGCTCCTACAGTTTAAGAAATTGTGCTGTAGCTGTTGCCGTGTCTATGGGAACTGTGACAATTCATCCACTCTGCCTCAATTTCCCTGTGTGATAGCCCAAGCCTGCGATGAAGATTTCCAGGTTCTCAAAACAAAACGCTACAAGGAACTAATTGATTCTACTGTGAGGGAATGTGAACAATAATCTCTTATGGTAACTTTCCTCCTCTATCAAATGATAATAGTTATAACTAAAAATAAATAGTTATCCTGTCTTGACTCTGCTTTCAACAGCCTTCTTATTGGTCTGTCAGCTGTCTGTCCAGACTCCCACAAAATGTCCATCTTTCTCTTATCAACAATTTAATCTTTAACCAAATCTGGCTAGGCCTTTTGTCTCATACCATTTCTCAAGTATGGAATATTTGGTTCAATTAATTGGAAAAAAATGGTGTAGTTTACTTTCCGTGATTATAGATGTTTCTGTAATTCTAAGGACAATTCTTCCTGTGGGAGAAAATTTTGCATCATTGTACTCTGTTAAGAAAGGGTGACAAATAGCAGTAAGATTCCCATTAGTGTTCCACTCCTAGCTGGAAGCTCACTAGCTCTAGTAGTTAACTAGTTACCAGATCACTGAGGCCAGGAATCACAGAGCAACCTGTGTCTGCCCTGTTAAACTGTCTTTATAAAGCTGTCACAGTTGCCCTCTAGACGTGTTGTCCTACCCCACAATAGCTTCTAATGCATACATGGAAAGATGAGAGAAAGCCCAGACACAGATGCTAAACAATCAAATAAATAATTAGGACCATATGATAGTGGACAGGAGTGAATTTAATTGCCTGGGACCTTACCCTATCAGTATCGTACCACTATGACATAACTGTGTTGTCTTCCATATTTTCAATCCTGCTACATCTTCCCAAGGAGATTTTCCTGCTTTGGCGAGGATATAGTGACAAATTTTGTGCCTTTAAACTGTAATGCTTTAGCATTTCTTCATATCCATCAGACCCTTAAATGTGCACCTGGCAGCATCTAAGTTAGGTTTATTCTCTGAACAGAGGTAATGCCTTAAATTCCTTTAGGATATCCTTCACATTATGAAAGACTGATTAATTCCTTTATGTTTTACAGAGAAAGAGGAGATTACAGACCCTCTAAGAAATGCTTTAACGGCAATCTTCTGGGATAAAGAAGGGTAGCCGTCACTAATGTTTTTTGTCTCAAGTAGTTCAAAATAATTTTCTAAACAAGTCATGAAGTAGGAGTCATTTTTGTCCTTCAGAACTTCCTTCTCCAGGGATGGAACTTCAACAGAAGCAGCTGGAGCTGTAGTACAACAGGAAGTGCAAACACTGCCAGTATCAGCACAACAGCTGCTGGCATTCTACAAGTTTTCTAGGAGTATATGTTAGAAGAAAATACTCCAGAGGCAGAAAAAGCATAGTAAAACTGAAGAAGAGATTTTATTGCTACTGTCCTTAGCCTTAGGACTGAAAGCAGCACTTGGGTATGCTTTCAACTAGGATTTCTACATTGAGTTTACTGGTGGTACAGGATATCTGACCTGGCTACAAATGCACTCCTTAGGTACCAGATGCAGTGATAAACTGTCACATACGGAGATAAACTGAACGAAGTAATCAGTATGGACAACTGGGAAGCTGCTGGAAAATGTGGTCCTTTTTCTACCTCACACTAGATTCACACACAGGCTTCAAGTCTGCACTACATACATGCAGAATTCAGGCTTTTATCTCAAGCAATGGCCTGCTCATAAGAAGGCAGAGTTCTTAGCTGTGACAGTTTCATAGAATTGACACTATTATGCCTCTGGAACATGGGATTGACCTTGGTCCATGTGTATTCTCAAAGACAGTGCTGTAACTGGATGCCTTCTGCTTGTCATGGTTACCAGATGTATTAACATTTCTTGGGAAATAACAATGTGTGGGGGTTCAGAGTGTCACTGCGGAAACAACTGCAGTGATCTTTTAACTTTAGTTAGTGTAAAACCTTGGGAGAAACAAACAAGTTGCATCTAGCAGGAGCTGGGACAAAAGATGGGATAAAGTTGTGTTTACCCTATGCATAGTAGTTATCAGGAGATTAGGTGAGAACTGCAAAACATGTAACCCAAGAAGCTGTGTGGTTATAACTATTCAGCTGTTGGTTTGTAACAATATATAAAAATGTGCCTTGTGCAATAAATTGGGCTCTGCTTGCACCAAGCGGGGTCCGTGTTTCAATCACAGACATCAATGAGCAGCTTTAAGTGAAGAGTTTGTTTTTGTGTTAGTGCCAAGTTAAAGTGAATATTCTAGTGTACATATAATGGTCTCCTCTGTAGTTTTAACTACAACCCATATCTCATGCAATAGTGAAAAGCAGTTGAGAGAAGAGGTTAATGCTTTCTTTAACAAATATTTTATGGGGTGGTTTTGTTTGTTTTTGTTTGGTTTAGGTTTTCAGTTTTCGTTTGTTTGTTTTTGTTTGGGTTTTTTTTTTTTTGTTTTGTGTTTTGTTGTTTTTTTTTTTTTTTTTTTTTTTTTTTTTTTTTCGAAAATTTGGGGGTTTTTTTTTTTAGTTTTACATTACCTTGCTGCAAAATTGAGTGGATATTTTATATATTACACAAAAATATATTAAAACTAATTTTGGCAGCTGTATCCTAAGATAAAGATTGATTTGAATCCCAGAAGGGAAACAAATTGTTCTGTGGGAGCAGATACAGTAATTCATTAACTATGTCAGGGTTCATGTCATGTAAAAGAAATTGCTAACAGGTGAATAGAAAAATCCTATCTTAAAATGAAAGTATGTAATCCTAACTCCCATCTAATAGGCCTTTGTTCAATACCATGAGTCTAGATCTTCCAGCAATCAGAAGAGCAGCTGAATAGTCCTAAACCTTGTACATTGGCTTCCAGGCAGCTGTCACAGAGTAATCAATCAGGGAGAAACACTTATAAGCTCTGAATAAGCCAGTCAATAAACACAGAATCAGAATGGCAAGAGTATACTTATTCTCACATCACCACCCTTCACTGCATTCAACAATATTTGTGTAATCGCTGGCTTTAAAAAAATTCTTACCATCATACTGAAAGGATTGAAATGGGCTTCATTTTGTGTTACCCTCTTATTCAGGAGCCATATCCACTGTCACAAATGCAATATTGAGCAAGCCAACACCATGCTAAGATCACAAGAACTGGTTTTCAATGTCTGTCTAAGGAAAGAAACAGAACAGAAAAAAACAATCATGACTTGTCACTGAATACAAAACATCCCATCCATGTTAAAATCCAGCTCTGAGCTGGTTATAGGAATGGCATCAATGGGAGATGTGATAATTATATATTATATATATATATATTTGGTTGTTTTTTGTTAGTTTATTTTTAAGATTTTCACTTTATCTTTCACATTGTTCTGCTATAAAATGATGCATCTAAGTATTTTGTCATATTAGAATTTATGCACTGCAAGCTCAGTCTTAATTAGTTTTACTTTGGTTGTGGTCATACTGTGAACCAAGTTCCTCTTCCTGGTTGCTAGCACCACTATGCAGACACCCAAATGTTGAATTCAGTGTGACCAAAGCCTGCTTGAGTTTAGTTGCATCACTGGTACTCTAGATGGAAACTCTAGTCATTGTGACAGTTAGAAATACAGAAAGCAAATGGCCAGTCCATAACATTGTTTCTCCACAACTGCCAAGCCTTTGGAAGCTTCCAGGAATCTGGCTTAAAGTTTGCATTTTAAGGGATTAAAAACAATTAAAGGAAACAGATAAAATCTTAACAAAAAGGTTTCTAACTCAAATGTATTTAATTCATAGAGCACAAAATAATATATGCTCTTTGGAGACCAAATATATTAATGTGTTTATATACTTACAGCTCTGGTCCTGGCATAGAAGAGCAGTTTCTGGCAATGTATAACTGGGTCCCTGATCTGGCAACTGAAGCCAATGGTTCAGGTAGCCTTATTGGGATGTAACATGTTTTGTAATAGACCATTTTTGTTGGATATATAGCTGCCTTAATTGGGGATCACTGTTTTATCAGCAGAGGTTCAGCAAAATAATAGCATGAGATGGTGAAACTGACATCAGTTTAATTTAGACATAATTTATGACAGAAAACTAACTTTCTGTAGTAATATAAATCAATGACTAAAAAAAAAGGGTTTTTTTGCTGCACTGTATTGGATGGACATACTCAGTCTACTCTTTGAGTTAAAGCATTAGGTACCACACAGTGCTCTCAGGCAGTCCATCTCTTTCTGAGATGGGGATGTTCCATTTTCAGCTCTACAGAGTAACATTATAATCACTACAGATACATTGAGAATTTGACTGCTTTATGACTGCCATAGCTCCAACTGTTGAAAGTCCTAAATTACACCAAAATATCATGCTTTAGTTGACATTTTGCATTTGAAAAAGATTTCAGAATAGCTTATTCCAGAAAAAGCACAAGTTGTTGCTGAATATTGAGCATGGGAACTCTGCCAGTATTGGATATTAATGCAGTTGTGCTAGCAAAGCAAATCTTCAGTGATCACCCAGACCTGAGCTTTCCACCACCTCTCTGGAGAAAGTGCTTGTGTGAAAAGTTCTTTTATCTTATACACTTTGATCTAGAACACTTACACATTTTTGAAATCAGGGACAAGATTAATTTCAAGGGGTGTGCAACTAAACCCATCAGTGTTCCTCTTTCATTATATAACAATTAATTTGAAGTATCATTCCAGATAACTTGAAAAGGAAGGAGAATTTTATTTGGTTTGCACTCTTTCTTTTTGGATCAACGAGGGGGAAGAGGAGAAGAAGAAATTATGTTGAAAACCTGTGTTAGCTACTGGAAGCTGAGGTGATTAGTTCTTATATGCATATGAATGTAATAGTTGGTGATATATTCCTGAAATATTATGTTCTTACATTTGAACAGAAAAGGTATCTTTTTAGAGAAAAAAAAAGAGAAGTCTTTATTGGAGCTATGTCTATGTTTTTTCAATTTCTATATCTCCTGGATCACAACAAAATTGAAGTGTCATATTTCATCAAGAAAAAAATGTCAGACAATCTGAAAATTACTCAACTTTTTTTATTGCCTTTCTATTCTTTAGTTAGAAAAGAAAAATTAAATACCTGGCAAATACATCAGTTAGCCTCAGACAAGTAAGTCTGCTTTCTTACAGAGAAAGCAAAATTGCTCTGCAGGGCTTCTGCCAATAAATGGCAGGTTTTCAAGTGCCAATATTTACTTCTCTACCAAAAAAATGCTTTACAAATATAATGTTGACCTGGCGAGTGGCCAGTACAGGCAGATGTAGGAAATCTAATCACAAAAAAAAAAAAAAAATTGAGGTGTTTGGTTATGACAAGATGAATCTGCTAAACAAGCAAACAAACCCACCAACACAGGACTCACAGAACATGCGAGAACCTACAGAGCCACTGTTCCTTCACAAGGACAGCAATGGGTGTGGTGTGCCCTCCTTCACCAATTGTGACCTATTTCCCATCAACCACAATGCCAGCTTTTGTACCATGAGAATATAATTTGCTCTAGTCCCCATGCTGTTGATATCACCCCAATTTAATCACATTGCCTGCTCATGAAGCCTCCAAAGGCTTTTGAATATTTGTGTATAAGAGGCTTTGAAACCTCAGTCTTGTTTTGAAAATTGACTTAGTTATTTTAAATATATAAGGTCCTTTGGCATGAAAATGGGATGGGGCAGAAAGACTGACATGAAGTAGTGAGGAAAATAGAAGCAATTGTCTGACAGTTTGGTGTCATATCTTTCTCAGTATGTATGACAACTCTTTACCCTATTTATTTTCAATTATGTCTGTGCACTTACATAAAATACTGAAATGATTAAAACTCAAATAAATATGTCTACCTGCAATCTATGTCCGTAAATATGTCTACCTACAATTGTTACCCTATCACATGTCTCTGTGTAGTGCTTGCTACTCCTTCAGCTGTCTCACTGCTCTATAATATGTGTAAATACAAGGCTAATGGTCTATCACAGTAGAACATTATGAGTACAGAAAAATTACTTTGAGGCAGATAATGGTGAGATAAACCATCCATGAGGGTTGGTTGTGCAAGTGATTTTTGTTGTGCCAAGGAACAGTTATTCTCCCAGCTTGCATGAGAAGTCCAACACAATACTGGCAGCGGCCATATAAAAGCAGAAAATTTGAGTAGTTTTCTGTCTAATTATGCAGCCTATACCCTTTTCAGTGTATGTCCATGCACTACAGACATTTATCAGCATATCTACTTTTTTCTTTGGAATTCCTTTACCTTCAAAAGGTGTTTGATTCAACCATAGAATAAGAACCTGTGATGAACAACCATAGAATAAGAACCTCTGACGAGCACTACTTTCTGGAGGTATGCATGTGCTGGCTACAAAAGAAATCCAGATAACTAGGTCAAGCTAGATACCTAAATTCTACTCAGCTGCTATGCAAAAAGACTGGAGTTCTAAAGGATTTATACACTTTTTTCCTCCTTTTTCACTTGATATCTGTCATAATCAATGCAAGATGCTGCAGCTTGTCTGGAGCGTTGCCTCCCCCTCCTTCACTGACCTTGGTGAATGCAAGATTGTTTCTTCATAGTTTTCCTCACTCCTTTCTCTCTTGTGCAGTGTTTTGCCATCTCTCTCATGAGTTTTCCCAAGGGCACCAGCATCTTGGCAGAGGGGCTCAGCTATGCCTTGTAGACTTGTTGGAGAAGGCTGGAACTAGATGTGTCTGGTGCTGGGCAGCCCTAGTTCTTGCCAGTACATGGGCATCTATACTGGGTACAGGAACCTAATTCCACTATTCCTATTCCTTGCAATACGAATACAAAATGATGAAAATCTGTAAGAGGAGAAAGAATATTGAAAGAACCTCTTAGTGTCGCTGGCAACAGCTCATATGAGACAGACTAAATGCACAAACTTTCTGCCTCTAGGAAAGGTTTTAGTTATAGTAACTCTTTTAAAGTCAAAAATTATGACTTCTAACCAGCACAAATATGAAGAGCTGCTGTGTCTCTCCCCATGTGAGATCATACAGAATCTTTTCCCCTAAATTTCTTAACACTGTGGTAATACAGCAGTGGAAATAAGTATCAATCACTCCTCCTTTGGCTACACAAGAGTTTCCCCAACTTTGACTTCCTAACACTATTTTTAGATGCTGGAAACAAATAGAACATGCATGTAAAGGAGTTCCCTGATCAATTTCCAAAAATTAGGGTATACTTCCAAATTTCCTCTGATGTCTTATTGAAGTTTGAAAGACCTAAGAGGTTTCTCCTAAAAGTTCTTCTGTGGAAAGAAATAATAAAAAAAAGAAATTAGCAAGGGAAAATATGATGGAATAGGTCGCCCCTGAAGATCTTTGTTCCAAGCATGAAAATTCTATGTCATTCCATTGAGAATTAACATTTACCAGCTGACATGAAAATATGAATGTGAAGAAATACTTAAACTACATTGTCAAATGTCCTTCTTCATGTAGCACATCAGGATTTATCATGTGCAATATTACAATGTGAAATGTGCTAAATTTCACTGAAAGGGAGACTCTATCCCTATATAACAAAAAGAGATGTAATTGTCAATATAAATTCTACAAGAAAAAGAATCCTTCTACTTCCCAAGAAATAACTAATTCAAAACTGTTTGAATGAGTATTTATCTCTTATTTTTGGGATATGCCACAATCTCAAGAGTACCTTATCAACCGCTATCAATGTATTTTGGGTTTATGTGTACAAATTACAGATTTCTTTGGTTCTAATTTTCATCTTAAAACAGTGTTGTCACTGTCTTTTATATTTCACTGAATTAAAGTATTTAATCCATTGACACAAGTACTCTTTTTTGCACTGTAACAAAGCAGAGAACTTATTACCCATATTTGGTTTGATTTTCTCAAATAAAAGATATTCTTTTAAATCACCTGTCACTCTAAAATGCCTGAGTCTGAATGAGATGAGGAAGAAAAACACAAAGAAAAAGATATAATAGTGAAGTACGATCACAAATGTATTTCAGCAGTCAAGAAGTGAAGACAGGCAAGCAGAAGCTATCTGACAACACTACAGTGACTCCTCCAGCTCTGCCTCTCTTGCTTGGGCAAAAGAAAAATTCAAGTACAAGTCATCATTTGAAGCTTATTTTGAATAGTGCACAATTCTTACCAGTGCAAGATAGAAGCCTATGAATGGAAAAGAAAGGCTGGGAAGGATAAAAAAGAAGCTCCAGATAACAGATTCATTCAGCACCAGTTACTGTTAGGATTTAGTAGCTTAATGTCATAAAGGAGTTTCCTTTGAATTACATTATATCAACCTCTAATCTGTGAGAATGATGAAAAATATTAAAGTTATTTGGTATCTTCAGGCAGAAACATGGATCTGTTATCAACAACTATAATCATTCAAAATACCTAGAACAGTCTGAATGCTAACTTGCTAGTAAGCACTTCAAATAACCGAGCTACCATGAAAGGTGTTGTCCAGTCACTCAGCTGTTCTTGCCAGCAAGATGTGGGATTCTTCTTTGAATATCCATTGTTTTAAACAGAAAGATGCCTTTAAGTAAGAAAAAATGTATTCTGCTGACTAGTTAATTACTCAGCTCATATATAAAGACATAAAAGTAAAAATTATACTACAGTATTATTTTGGTCTTTCTCCTGATAATGATAACATTCAAATCTCAGGTGTATCTATAATCACCAAATAATAAAGGTAAAACACTATATGAATATGGGATTTTAACAGAGATTAGATTTGTTATCCCATGCCAGGTTTTAAACATTGACAGCAGCTAAGTACTATCTAGCTGTTGATTGCCCCTTGCCCTTGGGGTCATGGGAAGGATAATCAGAAAAAAAAAGTGAAACTTGTGGAATAATAAGAGTTTATTAATTGAAACAAATTTTACTAATAATGTTCATGATAATAATAAAAATATTTAAAATGTTGCAATGAAAATAAGAGAAGAGGAATAAAACCAAAGAGAAAGGAGTGATGCACTATACAATATCTTACCACACACTGACTGATGCCCAGCAAGTCTCCAAGCAGTATTCAGCCTCTGCCCACCAGCTGCCTCCAGTTTATAGGCTGGGCTTGATTTTCTATGGTGTTGGAATATCCTTTTGGCCCATTCAGATCACCTGTCCTGGCTGTGAATTAGGACATTCTGACTGTTGGAGTGTAACTACACATCTGGCAATGATTAGTTATTTATGGCCACTTGGTGGTCACTATGATACCACTTACTGAGACTGTCTTATGCATCTACAATAAAAAAATATAGATTGTCTACAGCTCTGCAAGGGATGTCTAAGCCTCAGGAAGCTCACAACACTTGTAAAAATGAAATTAAAATTAAGCCAATGATACATTATAGGTATGGCTTGCTGAGCAGAGTAACTGCAGGAATACTTTCCTTGTGACGTAGTACCCATCCCCTTACTTGACTTCCCCTAGTTAACACAGAAAAGTTTTTGGGAAGTGGAGCAGCTAGTATGTCCACATGCTAGAGTTGATGCACATTTCTGATGTTACAGATATCCCCATGTAAATATGAAAATAAATAAGGCTGCTCCTAGGAATAAAGCGAAGCTTATGAGAGTTTCCAACAGCACCAAGCTCTCTTTCACAGCAGCTGTACTGTCAAGAGAAAATGCAAAGGACTTGTGCCTCAGTATGTTGCAGCACCCAAAGATGCATTTTAACATCCTGATCAGAGGAACAGGCAGGCAAACAACTCTTCAAAAATTTTCACATATAAGCTGAAAATGCACAATTCTTTCTCTCCTTTTCCTCAAGATTCAGAATTTCCAAGAACAGAGTTAGCACCTTTGCTTCAAATCCTTGTTTGCAAAATATTACTTTTGAGACTTACCAACAAAAAAATGGAATTGTCTTTGCTGTATTATTGGTATATACTTCCTTTTCAATCTAATTCAAGAGCTGTCGTCACCTGTGAGCAACATTTTCCTATTTCACTCATATAAGCAGTGATGGTATAATGTCTTTTTCTGTCACAACAGCCGATATTATAGGCTAAATTAAATCTGAAGAGTATGTATTGCTTTTGTTGTTGGTATTTATTCAAAAGTTCTCAAATGTATGTATTATCCATGCTTGGAAAGCTTGCATAAAACAAAAGCAGCAATATGTGATACACAAACCACAAGAATTGTTTGAGACCAGTGACTAAGGCAATCTATTTTTACTAATGCTTTCTTGCAGTAGTAAAGCGAAGATCTGTGAAACTAATTCAGTGGTCCACTGAGAAATCACAATGGAATCTGTGAGCACTGGACAAAGCAAAATAATTAGACATTTCCTGCTGTATACATTTTTAAACATTTTGTTTGGACTTTCAACACAAAATAAATCAGGTACTGCTCCTAAAAGATCTTGCAGAAAACCCCCATAATGCCAATTTTAGAAAGATGATTGAATGTGAACTTGATAATGGAGAAGAATCACAGATGCAACCCATCTGGTTTTGGTGCCCTGGTTATGAAAAATATCAAAATTGCAAATGAAAAGAACCACTGTTGAGATTGGGTTTGTGGTTGCAAGTGGACTCAATTTAATAAAGTATAATTGGCTAACTTTCATGGAAGAAAAGTCCTAACATGGGAAAAGTCTTAATAATAGACTAATATTAGCATTTCTTTCCTTGAAGAAGATGTGTATAATTTCTGATTCAGAGTTGGAGAAAATGAACTATAACAAATGCCTTGACTTGCCAAAACAAATGCTTTGTGTCAATTATGGGCATTTAGACCCTCATTTCAGAGTCCAACACAGTAATGCACAGATTCCTGTGCAGATCTTTCTAATTCTACATGCAACATCCAAGTCTTCTCAGGACTTAAATTCAAGAAATGGATCTGGTGGAAAAGAAAAAGATTAGTACATAAGCATTGCCCAAAATCAAGGTCTTCAAAGCTATGTTACCTTACTAAATTAATAGTAAGTAAAAAAGATGAAATTTTATAAGCAAGCTTTACTACTAACCATGCAGTTTTATACTTCTCTGTGATAACTTATAATTAAAAACAAAAAACAAATCAAAAGAAAAAAGTGTCTCCAACTGGGAAAGACAGAAAAAAGTTGCACACAAATATAGGAAAGGTTGTATCCAGGTTAAAGGAAACTCCCAGCAGGACTCATTTTAGCCTGAGTAAATACAGTACAGTAGTGACTCCTCGGTAAATAACTTCTACTGTGGTTTTTTCCAATATTCCCAGTGAGTTCAGGGTTCAGAAATCTGAAGGCCTCACTGATGTTGACGGAATGCTCACATTTGGCTTTGACTACCAAGAAAACCACCGAAAATATTTTTAATTTTATCACAGGTGGTAACTGTGGAAATAAGTGAGTAGTACCCTGCTTAAAGTTGTCTGAAAGAAAGTCTGTGATGATATTTCCCCATTGATTTTATCAGTCCTTAGCATGATACAAGAATTTTACTGTCAAAAAGACTAATCTGAAATATATGTGATGTGAAGTGTATGTATGTGTATATGTGATATGTGTCTGTGTGTAAATACATGAGTGTGTACTGTTACTTTTAGGGAAGCACAACATATCACAATGCTTTTCAAGTTCTAACATGGTCTAGAAGTATTTCAACATTCACTTACCTACTTCTGGTACAACGTGATTTGGATCAATGAGATGATGGTATGTCATAATACTCTCAGCCATCATTGGTCTAAGTGCACACTAGAAGCATAAATATCACAAAATAAAAGAACTTCGATCAGTAACAGCATAAATTCTTGTGGGAACATCAACGTATTAGAAGAAGAGGCTTCCAGGTCATTGGTTGCTTCAATAATCACAATAACTCAGAGGAGAAACTTTTGAGTCACTTGTAAAAGACATTTTCAGTGTACTCTGTTTTTCTATTATATGCCAATGTAGTTCTCAAACAAAGTTACTCTAACCAGAATCATTATCCCATGGAATTTGACCACTCTCCCTCTATAAGATGAGTAAGGCAAACAAAGCTTAAAGTGAATATTTTCCTATCCCCATGTCAACTGTAATTAGCTGCTTCAACTGACATTGTAAAATAACTCAGGCCCATTTTCTGTTTAAAAGATATGACATTGGGGATTAGCTTATTGTTTCCAATTTCAGTATGTATCTGTCTGTGCCATGCACTGGTTCATGTTATAGATAAATAAATGAAGAGTTTTGTGTATGTCTTCAATAATAGAGTGTAATAAATATAAATGAAGAGAGACAGATCTAGTGTGCAACAAAACCATATAACCTATTTAATAGTGAGCTAGAGCCCACACAATTACTGAAAGGAAATGTTCTTTTCTCTGCTTATTTTAGTAACTACTTGACCTTTCGAGTTGCATTTTCAAATCCTTTTCTCTTACTGTTCCGTGAAAATATTCTTGTGAGAGTATTTGATAGCTAAGGCTGTATGTTCAGGAAATCTTAATTATGTGAGGGGAAAAGGCAGAAAATGTACTATAATCACTCTTACTGCACACAAATTTAGAACATACAGGTTTCAGAAACTTTGAAGACAATTTTTTCCTAATGCCATGTGTCACAGCATCACTAAAAAGAGTTTGGAGACCATATACGTTAAAGAAGAAAAGATCAGCTTGGAGGTAAAACGTCTCTCTAATGAATGGATGTACAAGACGATCACACATAAAGTAGATCAGAGGATTGAAGTAGCTTGTATCAGCATTGGATCCAAATCTGAACTCTGATCCCAGTCCTCTCCACGAACTCTGTTTGGCTGGATAATTTGAAAGAGATCAAATCTGTGGCATGAACTTTATTAATACAATTATTAAACCAAATCCATTTATGCCAATATTCCAAGGTTCTGGAGGAGCGATGATTCCAGAGGCCCTCTCATAGAAGAAGAATCAGAGAAATGCAGCCAGTCAGCAAAGTCTTTCCTCTGTCCTCTAACTTGCCTGCGAGTCACTCACAGTTCAAGAAATAATGTTAATCAGAGGAGAAAGTATGGCATCTCTCCTTTCATTTGTTTAGTGTGTTTTAGTAACAGCCTCCAATGGCAGCCATATATGCTGGATGTAGTGCTACTGAGGAGTTAGAGGAAAGAGATTTTTGTCTTCCAAAGGAAGCCACAGCTGAAGACTGTAGACTACACTCATATGAATACTCATGTAGACTGCTTATGCTTTTCCTTTAACAAAACAAAAAACCCAAACCAACCAAACAAACAAATGCCTCCCCCAAAAAATGAAACAACAGAACTGTCACCACCACAAAAATCACCAACCAACCAACCAAGAATTGCAGGACCACTATGAAAGAAGCAGGACACTTCTCAGCGTAGGACGTTTAGATATTGCCTGGCATCCAACCCCTCTGCAAAAGGAGTTTTATCATAGTACCATATACTGACTAAATCCCTGTGTTTTCAATTCCATATAGAGTTTTTAAACCTCTGTGTCTAAGCCGCCATGAAATAATTGAAGTATTTTTTATGTGGCTTTTTTCTTCTTCTCAGAAGTTGCTCTAGTGTAGTGGTGGGCAAAGTGAATTACTGCAAGGCATCTTCTGGGGTGAAAGGCCATGTAGAGTAAGTGGATAGGAATCTGCTTTCTCTTGCCTTCACCGCCTGGAATGGCAGAGTATCTGCTGTCACAGTCTGCCTATGTTATGCTGCACAGTTTTGGAAGATAAAAAATATGTATTTTTTACATATTGTCTTGGGTTAGAGACAAATTTTCCAGATGGAAAACACTCAGAATAAACATCTCCCCCAAAACAAAGGCTTCCGACACCCCCTCCCCCACCACAACAGAATTTCTTGGATGAAAGTGAAAGAAACCTGTTTCTTTAACAAAACACACAGGGTGCCTTGTAAGGCACAAGGGAAGGGGAAAGGGGAAAAGGAATTATTAAACCTGAGTAAACAGCTGAAGAACTTTAGTGTCCTTTTCCTCAGGCGTAGCTTCCCCTCTCCAGGGGTCCCCAGGGGGCCAGGTGGAGTTGCTCCAGTGGCCCCCTGGAGGATTCTCACCTACCATTCTCCAGGGGCTGCTTGGGTTCTTGGGCGAGGAAGCAAGTCAAGGAAAACAAAAGTCCAGAATAGAGACAATGAAGAAGCAAATCCCAGGGAAAAAACTAGCAGCAGCCACAGTAGCAGCAGCAGCCAGAACCAGGAATATCCATACCTCCCTGTTGCTCCTTGGCTGAGAAGCCTGAGGGAGAGTTTCAAAACAACCTGCACCAGCAGAGCTTCTCCCAGCTGCGGAACACAGTTAAAGCTACAGGACCACATTTCTGGGCATACACACAAATGATAGGGAATACAGAATTATCATAACATCACCACAATACACATATATGTATATACATATATATGTATATACACATACAACTGTTGCTGTTGAAATAAGGTTTTTGAAGAATAAGCTATGTATATGGCTGCTTAGAGATGTCATTTTTCTTAGTTTTTATTATTTTCTCTGACCACCCCCAATTTTAAGTGATTGTTTAATCTTTGTCCTATATTGCATACATTCTGCAGACAACTAATGAAAATAAAAATATATCAACTGTATTAAAAGACTTTGATAAATCATGATGAGTTTTTTTCAGAATTTTTGTGCTATGCAAGGTGTATTCTAGTTTCAGATATTTTTTTCCCCCTGGGATATTGTGATTTCCCATTAAAAATCTGTTGCTACTCCCAAATCTATCTATGACAGTCTTATAAGATAGTGATGTGTGTAGGCAGTAAAATATCTCTGAAAACAGGAGAACCTGCAGGAATTACATTCACATTCCAGTGTACTAGTACCAAGTACCTACATCTCTACTAACAAGCAGGCTTTGTCCTCTCTGTCTACACTACCTAAGACCTCAAAGAGAATCTTTCAAAGTCTGCAGAACAGCAAAATTATAGCAACCTGTGCATAAGACATGTATAGCAAAAAGCCATTCTGGTTAATAACGGTATTTGATTGTCTGAAAGCCACAGAGGATTACCTTCTGGGAATCTAAGAGATATGCAACAAGTATATATGATCAGTTAGAGAGCAAAAATAGTAATTACTGCATATTCTGTTCCTTTATTTGTTTTGGTATTGTCGCCTTCAACTAAAGAACTCTTCTTGATTGTCTAGTGACTGTTTTATCCTGGAAGGTATCCAAGAAAATAATAAAATCATAGAATGGCCTGGGTTGAAAGGGACGATAAAGATCACCTCCTTCCAACTCCCTTCTCCCTCCTCTTCAGGTACACCTTCCACTTGACCAGGTTTCTCAGGTTCTCATCCAACCTGGCCTTGAACACTTCTAGGTTTGGGGCACCCACAACTTCTCTGGGCACCTGGTTCCTGTGTCTCACCCCCCTCATATAATATAACATTTTTCTAGTAACCAATACAAACCTCCTCTCTGTCAGTTTGAAGCCACACCCCCTTCTCCTCTCACGACATAACCTTGTAAAAAGTCATCTTTTTCAGGCTGAACAATCCC
>VZTX01015549.1:0-178106 GCA_013400915.1 Pardalotus punctatus | reverse complement strand
GCCCACTGAAAAAGGATCTGGGGGTGCTGGGAGACAGCGGCTGGATGTGNGGTGCTGGGAGACAGCGGCTGGATGTGACCCAGAGTGTGCCCAGGTCAAGGCCGGTGGCATCCTGGCCTGGATCAGCACTGGTGTGAGAGCAGGACCAGGGCAGGAATTGTCCCCCTGTATCAGCGCTGGTGAGGCCGCACCTCGAATCCTGTGTCCAGTTTTGGGCCCCGCACTAAGAAAAAGGCATTGAGGGGCTGGAGCGAGTCCAGAGGAGAGAACAGAGCTGGGGAAGGCTCTGGAGCACAGGTCTGATGAGGAGGGGCTGAGGGAACTGGGGGGTTCAGCCTGGAGAAAAAGAGGCTCAGGGGGACCTTTTCACTCTCTACAACTCCCTGAAAGGAGGGTGTAGCAAGGTGGGGTTTGGCCCCTTCCCCCAGGGAACAAGTGACAGGACAAGAGGACACGGCCTCAAGCTGTGCCAGGGGAGGTTCAGGTTGGACTTTCAGAGGAATTTCTTCACAGAAAGGGTGATTAGATATTGGAATGAGCTGCCCAGGAAGGTGTTGGAGTCACTGTCCTTGGAGGTTTTTAGGGGGCAGGGCAAAGGTGAAGGAAAAAGAGGAGGGAGAGGATGGTGACTTGCACAAAGGTCAGAGGGAGGAGCCGCTTCACGTGGAGAGGTTGGTACAGACACCAGGACATGCAGAGCAGGGATTTTGATGATCCCCTCTTGTCTCTCAAAGCCCTGCAGTTCTGAAAGGGTTACCTCAATTTTCAGAGCTTAGAGCATGTGAAACACAGAGGCATGACAAGAGCAGAGAGAGAAGGGGGAAAAAAATATTTCAGAAGCCAAGAAAATAACAAAAGAAGGAATCAAGCCTAAATCTTGTGTTCTAAGAGAGCGAGGGGTCAAGAATGCTGGGGGGAGAGGGAACAGGAAAATGTAGTTAAGGAGAGGGGGGAAGGAGAAAGAGAGATAGAGGTGATGTGATAGAAATGAGCAGGGAGAGAGGCTCACAGTGAATTTATTTGAATTTCCATTCAAATGTTACCCTGGAAGAAAACCCCAGTTCCTGTGAAGTTGTGAAGACTGGGACTGCAGGGTCCCTCCTGGGTGGCCCTGGCTGCTGCCAAGCAGCATTGCTGGTGAGCTATATTTTAGAATACACCACACCACAGCAGGTGTGTGCAATTAGAGGAGAGATTTCCAAAATAGCAGGCGGCTGTCAATTTTTTAGCAAATGGTGTTGCCCTGTTTTTTCTTTGTCCAACTGTGTAGAAATTTGTTCTAAGATGCACCATCTTTACAGAAAGATTTTCAAAGGACCTGTTATTTTTACCCTTCTGTTGCTTTTTGTGACCAGACGAGGAGCAGAAGGCTAATCCAATGGCCACCAGGGGCGAGGTTTTTTCCACTGAAAGGAAGTAATGAACTCTAATGAACAAGTAAGTTTCAGGAAAGTTTCCACTCTGAAAGCAGAGGGCAAATTTCCTCCTGGCTGAAATTTAACCAAATTGCAATGATTTCTATCTTTTGCAAAATATTACTATTGCTGTCATTTGCCTTTTACAGTGCTTCAAAAATGTATTGCACCTCAGAACACTCTGGCTTGATAAGTTTGCGTTTACATCCTCCTTTTTTTGGAGAGGAAACTGAGTCATAGTGACTTTTGTAGTTTGACCAAGTTCAACAGTCATTGTGTGGCTGATACTTTGATAAGGTGTGAGGGCAAATACAACGATTAGATTTTTTTTGTTGCGCAACATGGATTGACATTAAATAGTGCTTTAAAATACCCACAAAACAAACAATTTAACCTAGTGATTTCAAGTGTTTTATTGGTTTTTGGACTAAATGAACACCCTATTCCTGAAGAAAGGTAAGGGATGGCCAGGTTGGATAGGGATCTCAGCAACCTGGTCTAGTTGAAGGTGTCCCTACCTATGGGAGATTTGGAATGAGGTGATCTTCCAAGGTCCCATTCCCACCCAAACCATTCTAAGATTCCATCATTCTATGAAAGGGCTATAGCTCCTTGTGGCATAAATCAGAGATTTACCATTACATATTTGTATGGTAGAGACACAAATATCATTTGGATGCCCATTAGGGAGGCGGGGTTATTTCCCCCTAATTGGTAGGAGCCAGACAACAGACATGTTGCCTTGACTTCTTTGATTCCTTTCCCAAGTGCTTTTTGCTCAGCAAGGAGAGTGAACTGGAAATGTTCTCCCACAGCTCTTCACCACAGAGGCTGCAGCTGGGCTGGGAAGGGTGGAGAAGGGTGGCTTAACCAGCCTGGTGTGACTGCCCAAAGTGGGCCGCAAGCAGCTCTTGCCAAGCACACTATCTCCGTGTCCCAGCCTTGTTTTGGGGCAGCTCCACCCCTGGGTGGAGTACCTGCTGCTCTGCTGTAGCACAAAGTGATTTCCTGCCCTTCCAAAAAACTTCTTCCACCCCAAAATGTTCCTGTGACTGGCTCTCTGAGTGCAATGAAGGTGCTTTTGCTCTGGTCCCTTGAAATTATTGCTGCTACTGAAATCTCAAATTCAACATGGGCAGGAGTTTGTGCAGGATTCATGTTTGGAATCACAGGCTGCTGCATCCTGCAGCCAAAAGAGCTTTCACCATTCCCAGCTGTGGAGCTAATGATGATGTCTCTGTGTCCCGCAAAGATTGGTGACCACAGTGGCCATTATAAACCAGTCAGTGTGGGCATGTATGCTGTACTGCCTTCACAAAGGGCTGAACTTTATTTATAAATTGTTTGAGTGTGCTGTGCTGCTTCCTGTGGAGCCATATCACTCTTGTCTACTCCAGTCTGTCTGTTGTGGTGAACCTTGTAGCCAGCTGCTTTGTGAGCCAGGCGCCTGGGGAAGTGGAAGGAATGTTTCCACTCCTAAAGTCTGTGATCCTTTGGGGTGGAATTGGCAAAAATAAACCCCTAAATGCCACTGCAGACCAAGCCCTCCCCGCAAGACACCATTCACGGTACAGTGTACAGATCTTACGCATCTTGTCTCATTTTCTGCATGCTTTCACATCAGTGCTTTACCTTCCAGCAGTGAAATGATGTGTGTCGATTCTTGCAGGTCATAATTTAATTTCTGAATTCCTGCAGGTTATGTGGGAGAGTCCTGGAAGTCAGAGTTGTCATATTTAGGGTTGGTATAATGAGGACGTTTTCGGAGATTTTCTTCTATGTATTTTAGAAATAGGTTATCAGACGGTTGGTAGTTTCCTGCCTCCTTTGCCTGGGAAGACATGGCTTTCCCTCACTTTTCTTTGTCATTTCCAGGCTTGGGCATTTGGTCATTGTTGGTGTGGCAGCGGGAGAGCTGGAAGCTGGCCGTGTGCTGGCGACAGACCCACTGTGCCAAGGTTCATCCCCTGCCCCGTAACCCAGTGCAGAAGATGCATTCCCTGCCTTCTGTTTTTCTTTTGTTCCAACTTTGTCATCCTAAACTGGCTGATGCCTGCAGCCATCTGCTGCATTTGGTAGTCTGCGGCATCACGCCGACTCAATTATGCGCCTCTCTCTGGGATAACAGCAGGCCAGTTTTCTCTTCAGCTTTGAAAGAGTGTTTTTCCCTTGCACTGGAAGGCTGAGGGAAGTGGGAGCCTCCAGAAGCAAGCTGGATAAGCTGTTCCCAGCCATGTCAGGTGGACTCTTTGTGCCTGTGCAGTCCAGGTGTGGTGAGAGAGCTGCCAGTCTGTCACCGTGCCCGAGATTCTGCATCCTGGGGCTTTGTGCTCTGGTGCTGTGGCAGATGTGCTCCCCTGTGGCAGCACTTAACCATTTGGCACTTTTAAGCTTTATCACCTCCTTTACTTTTTGTGACTGTATATTAAACCAAGGGTATTTGTACTAAAACAAATGTTTTGGGATGATATGAAATTAAAGGAGATGGTGCAAGTGTAAATGACATTTGCTTTTTTCCCAAAACAGCCAGGAGAGAAGAGCAGCAAAGAGATGATGTTGAGCCTTACAGTGGATTCCTAGCAAAGTTGTTTTGTTATGCTTTCATACTCAGAGAGAAGTGACCAAGCAGGAGGATTTGTGTCTGTGATTCAGCCTATGACATCAACTTTCTTCCTGTGGTGGGAAGAGGAGACATAACCAAAATCTGGGGTGAAATGTTATTTTTTTTTTTTTCCCTTTCTTTTTGGTGCAGGCTTAGGATAAATTTTGAGACTCTTCAACATGCAGCCATCCAGGTTTGCTGTTTGAATCTGTCTGGGCTGTCTGTAGTGCCCTGATCCTTTTCCTCTTCAGTAACTGCTCCTCTTCATTACATGAGGATAGGGGTCAGATCGAGTGGTGGGGAGCTAGAAAACAGGGACTTGTGCTATTTACATTTAAGACATTTCTGGCCCCGCCAGCTGTTCCATGTGTGTTATTTTCAGAAGGGCAATAATCCATGGGAGGTCAGGAGGGTGGAATTGTGTGAATATGTTGAGTGAAGGAAATCAAGACGCTTGGAAGTACTCAGGCCTTGTCATGACAGAGAGTCTGGATCCCACATGATTCTGGCAGGGAGACCTCAAGGAGAGCTCTGAAAGTGCTGCTTGCATGGCTAGGAAAGGCTGCTTAGCTGGGTGTTTGTTAGCTGTTTTCAAGAGTCATCTGTGTTTACACTGCTGGCAGGACCACCTGTTCTTTTTTTTGAACAATAATATGTGTATATGTGTGTATATATTGCTGCATTTCTGCATTTATTTTTAGCCCTTTCTAAAAAGCCCCGACAGGTTTGGAAGATGCTGTGGATTGTGAGTGGTGCCTGGTGGCATTGCTCGCATTGATGGTTGTCAGAATTTCCATGCTAAATCTCCTCTTTGAAAGGTTTATAATTCATCCTTCTATTCTTGGTCCTGCAGCTCTCATACCCTGGAAAAAATAAAAATAAAAAAAAACAAGGAGCTTTTTAAAAACTACATTTTCACTACAGGTTTGTGGAAATCAGACTTGTTGGCCTGAACAAGAGCTTTTTAAAGGCAGACATTGAGTCTTGTCACTTTATTATTCAGCACCTAATTGCAAATGTGTGACAGGTCTCTTTAATATGTTTCATATGGTCAAATGGAGAAGCTGTTTTGCATATCAGACTGATTCAGGCACTGGATGGTGTAAAACACCAGGGAGCCAACAGCAGTTAGCTCTCCACCACCAGCTCTGAGGAAGCATAAAACCAGATGAATTATGGCAGAAGTTGAGCAGTCTCCACACCTGGGGTGACACCAATTGCATAATCACAGGGTGAATGCTCCTCATATCAAGAACTAGCAGGGAGATGAGACATGCCATGGGTTTTTCCATTCATAAACAAAGGACATACATATTGCTTTTACATTTGCTTGCAATCAGCAATCAGCAAGAGAAATCCAGTACATAGCAGATTATTTAAAGAAAAACAGGGTTATCCCTTATTAACTTTATGTTCCATATTTTGGTAGTGTCTCCCATCCATGCAGTGCACAGCTATTCAATGTTGCCCTGGAACACCATTCCCCGGTGAAGTCCTGCACACATCCTGATGAGAGACATTGTTGGGAGGAGATTTAACCGAGTGCCCTAGTGCTGCTGTGAATCCATGGCAAAACAGGCAACAGCACACAGGAACCCGAGTCATGCAGCAGTGCTGGAAGGAGTGAGTTGCATCTCTTCGGAGAGTTTTCCCAGGTTTTGAAAGCTGTTGGAATGTTAGCTGCAAACAGTACATTTGTATGCAGGCAGTAGGCACTAATTCAAAACACAAAGGTAATGAACTTGAAACTGGGTCCTGACGCACAATGAGAAGCGTGGAGGGAGCACTGGGAACTTGAGCTGAATCAAAGTCAGGGTAATTTCTCATGCAGCATTCAGCAGGCCGTTCAAACGCAGATTATCTTTTGGCAGATGGGAATAACACTTATTCCCCGTCTCTCCAGGAAGGCTGTGAGGTAGCAAAAGTACATGCAGAAGGTTTTGTATATGCAAGAGCTCAGCTGTTTTTCAAACTATATTAGTAGTTGTTTGAATGACAGATACGACCTTTCCTTCAGGTCTTTTCTGACAGCTCTGGACCCTTATGGTTATGAAAAACTGCTATTATAAAATGGAAATAGTCAGGCTGCTTTTGTACATGTTGCATGGCTACACGCACAGTGCCATATCTGTTGCTCAAGACATGCAGTTTAAACTCTTTTATCCTGATCTGTCTTCCCCTGCAACTGTTTCTTCTTAAGACACAAAAGGTTTTTATTCTGGTTCCCCTGTGCAGCTATTGCCTATCTCAGGTCATGGGATTCCTGTAGGCTCTCAGCACCTCCTTAGTGGGTGGCAGGGGCCACCATATTTTTTCTGATGGGCATTTCAGGCAGGCAAAGGCAAAGATGACTTGCCTGTTGTCAGACACAAAACTTCCTGGAGTAGGAACCTGAGGGCACTCTCCAGATTTCCAGGCTGGTGCCTGAGCTGCTTGTCCAGGCTCAATGTTATCTTTTGCTGCTGTTCTGATCCCATCTGGCTGTCAGCTGCACCAGCCAGTGCTCCGTGGGTATTTACGCTGCTGCCAGTTCTCATGTCTCAATTGGGAGTCGTTTAATGTGGGTGACTGAGATTCCTGGGGAGGAAGAATCTGAAGTATCCCAGACAATGGTATGGCTGACATAGTTTTTGTCGTAAGACTGTTTTAATATAAATTTTAAGGATTGTTGACACACATGAGTTTTTCTAGGGCTTCAGTGTCTGTGGTTTCAGCCATGAAAAAGGGTCAGAGGCAAAACAGTCTTGGTATCATGGAGTTTAATATACTTCCCTTGTAAGTTGATAGAATAAATGGGAAGAGAAACGTGTTATTTAAAATTTCCAATGATGGTGAGATTTTAAGAAAGAGGCAGCACAACATTTTTCATGTCACATTTGGCATTTTTGAAGAAAGATTCCTGGTAAAGCCTGACTGCAAGTTGACAGAGTCAACACCTGAGTCAGAGAAGGGAATGGGGCATGTCTCCCTTAGTAAAAAACTTTATTGCATATTCTCTTACTCTCAATTACCCTAATTTGAAGTGGAGAGCTAATGAATATTGCTAAATGGTTTGAAACAAACAGCAGCACTGTGGACAAAAAATAGTCATTATGAGCTGCAGTGTATCAACCACAGTGAATTTTTCACAGATTTGTAGGTTTTGATGCTGGGGTGACTGGTCTGACTGTTTGCTTAGTGTAGGGGAGAAGACCTTGCCCAGTAATTTCCAATGGGGTCAGTAACTCCTATTAGTACCAGTGCACACCTTTAAAATCCCATCACAACAATTAGAAATTACCTCATCCCTAGACTGTGCTTTCCAATTGTTAATTAAAATAATAGTTCTCATTGTAAGAGTTCTTCTGTTAGAAGAGCAGTCAGCTGTCAGAAATGTTGTTCCTTTTGCAAGAACTCGCATATCAGGATTAAAATCCTTCTTGCCTTTGTCTTGGGAAGTGAAACAGAGCAAGCTGCAGATCTCTGCTGCAGGCCAGTCTGTGGTGCAGGGATGCTGGGGGTGATGTGGGAGATGACACTGCACGAAAGTACAGAGCAGGCAGGCCTGCCTGTGTTTGTGTTTGTGTGTCTGAGATGCTGTGGATGTGTGATACTGATGTGGATGTGCTCTTTGCTTAGAAATGCACCTGCTGTGATGGCAGCCCTGATTTGGGGTGTAGGGAGGAGTGCTTTGGAGCATGCCAGGTGTGCACTAGGACAGGAAAAGGATGAAGTATCTGTTTTCTGCCTTTGATGATCTGGAGTTCTCAGGTACCTTGCTGTGATGTGCTTGAGTGGTCAGAGATATCCATCAGGAATCAGTGAGGATTATTCTGAGTTCTCTTTCATTTAATGAATGTCTTTATTGTTGATTTAGGACTGGGTACTTTAAGGAACCTTTCAGAAAGTCCTCAAATTTGGCATTTCTCTGGAAATGTCAGAGATGAATCTGGTGAACCTAGAACTATAGAGAGCAAAGTGTAACTATATCCTAAGAAAATACAAGGTCACAGAGAGAAAAAAAATCCAAAACTTAATTTTGGAGGAAGAAAAACAGGTGAGAAAAGAGTTCTCATTATCTGCAAGAACTGAAAAAAATGATTTGAACTGAATGTGAAAAATGAATATGAATTGGAAAGAAGTGCACTTTTCTGTGAATATGCAGCAAAGATGATGGTAATTTCTGCTATGTATGTGTACCTTAGTGCTTTCTTGAATCTGGGCTGAAGTGGAAGAAAAGCAAGGTGGGAAAGAAAACATGGTTTCACTGGGCTGCATGATTTTGCAATGGCTAATTTTAGAACTTGTTTCTGAAAAGTCTTGCCTGTAGCCTGGCACACATCAAACTGGTTCTGTCAGAAGCACTTTTCAACCTCAAACTTTGTTCCCAGGCCGAAGAGCTGGCATGGCATTTACTCCAAAACCCAAACAAATAGCAGCAAGTTTCTGACCTCAGGCTTGCCTCTTGCTGCTAATCTGATTCCTTTTAAGGGCAGGAGCTGGTGGTTAACATGATTTCTAGTGAAACCCTGCATGCAGCTGAATATGAGAGTGTTGGGTTTTGCTGGGGCTGCTGATAAAAATGTCATGGCCTACCCTCCCATATCCAGTTTCTAGGAAAGTCTTTCACTGTGTCTTTTGTATTCTTTATATTGTCTCATATAGCTGGCCATCATTGACATGCCTTTTTGAGATTAGGTTCATGTCCAATATGAGCATGAAATTTAACTCTCTCCTGGGTCCTTACCAGTTCATTTTGACCCCTAGCTTGGCCATGTTTGCTTTACCCCTTCCTGTCTAAAATAACTTTATCGTAAGGAGAAGCTCTTGCGTATGAATTGCGAGTCACAAACCGCAGCTTTGAGTAATCCCTGAGCAGCTCCCTGCTGTGATCCAGCCCCAAGAGGTGGAGATGTTCTCCCAAAAGATAGCAGTGGTCTGCAGAGAACTTGGTCTTGCTCCCGCAAATGCTGCAGGGGTTATTTTTCTTGCCTGTCATGTGCCAGCCAAACAGAGTTTGTAATACAGGAATGAAAAGAGAAAAAAACCTGCCTAATCTTCTAATAAAATGTAGCCACCTCGAGGGAGGAGAGTGGCTTAATGTAGCAGTCCTATAGGCATCAGTGTGGGAATAATTTAAAAGGAATATGTAAATATTGCAGCTTTTCTGTGGTTTGCTTTCTGACTTGCTCTGGGGGAATACTTTTATCCAACATACATGGAATGATTGCTTTTATTCACCCAGAGACCAGTGGGTTTGTGTTAATAGGTTGGCTACAAAGCCTGGCATGTTAGGGGATGGGGAAGTGGGTTTTATTCTGGTGCTGCAGTGTGTTCATAGAACCACAGAATCATAGAATATGCAGGGATGGAAGGGAGCCATCAGGATCATCGAGTCCAACTCCTGGCCCTAGGCAGGACACCCCAAGAACCACGCCATGTGCTTGAGAACATTGTCCAAATGCTTCTTGAGCTCTGTCAGGCTGTGCTGTGACCACTTCCCTGGGAAGCCTGTTCAGTGCCCAACCGCCCTCTGGGTGAAAAACATTTTCCTGATATCCAACCTAAACCTCCCTTGACTCAGCTTCATGCTGTTTCCTTGGGTCCTGTCACTGGTCATGAGAGTGAAGAGATCAGTGTCTGATCCTCCTCTTCCCCTCAGGAAGAAAGCTGCAGACTGCAATGAGATCTCCCCTCAGTTTCCTCTTCTCCAGGCTGGACAGAACAAGTGACCTCAGCTGCTTCTCCTAAGCCTTTATCTCCAGACCCTTCACCATCCTTGTGGCTCTCCTTTGGACACCTTGTGCTTGGGAAATGTAGGGGCTGGCAAGGGAAGGACAAAACCCTCTGTTCAGATGCACAAAAGGGTGAAAAGTGTTCATGTGGAGAAGCTGCTGAACCTTCCCAGGGGAACTTCATGAGCAGCTGAGAAGTGAGGGTCCTCTGCACCCCTTGTCCACATCCATCCTTCTGTGGGATTCCTGCATGGGCATCGAGGATTCCAATGCCTAGGAACCAGTGGAAGTGACCTAAAACTACATTTGAAGTAACCACTATTTCCACCAGGCAGTACATCACGGTTCTCTTAGATGTTTTCTATTACTAATCTCAATGCATTTAACTGTCCTTAAAATGTCTTTTTGTGAGTATTGATTGCATAAAGTCTCAGGTGGAGGTGTGTTGTTTGGTTTGTGATTGGCTACACAGTACTGGATTGGTTACACAATACTGTTTGTGCTTCCTCAGGGCTGGAGAAACACAGAGCTGCCTCTGGGGTGGATATTGGCCCATATGAATTTAAAATTTGGTTTCCTTGACTGACATTTACTTTCTGAGAACTCTGTTGCCCGTCAAACTCAATTGCTCAAATGTCTGTGGGAAACCAGTGGTGGTGTATGAATATGTCCTCAGCAAATTCATTTTTAAAAATGTGAACCAATGTTCACTGGAGGAAAAATGAAGCATTTCTGCATTATTTGGCTACAGTGAGTCTTACAAGCTCATTTGATCCTCTTTCTTTTTCTGTCATCAGATTTTCATGACAAAGTTATAGATGTATGGTATTACAATTCCCGAGCTCCTCAGAAAGATCTTTAATCATCTAGACCATATAAGTAACGAACACTTCAGGCAAAAGCAAAGCTATTAATTTTGCACTTCAAAGTCACAGTTTTTCCCCCACAAAGTGTATCTTATAGAGCTGCCACTCTCCATCCTCATTCTCAGTCTATCCATACCTCTGGTGCTGCCGCTAACCTGAATCACTGAAATGTTCTTTATTCACAAATGTATGCAGAACCTGCCGTCAGCCCTGTACAGGATCCCCTCCTGTCACCCCTGCTGGGAGGTGGTGCTGGATTCCCTCAGGGGCACTTAGAGCCTGAGCATCCTTCTGGCCAGACTGTGTGGTTGCTCTGAGCCTCCCAAGGGAGCTCCCCTGGGAACAGCAGTTTCCCTTGTGCCTGTGTTAGTCCCAGGCTTCCCAGGAGGCAGCAATGCCAGCAGGGAGGCTGCTCTGGGGTGCCTGCCATTGCTGTGCATCCAGCTCTCTGCTATGCTACGCTGACTTTTTGAGTTGTGAATTTCTGCCTGCTTTGTACTTTGGCCATTTGCCGTCCAGTCAAGCGTGGTCTCATTCCTATGAACTCACAGTGCTTTTGTTCTTTGGGGTTTGGGTCTTCCTAATTCCTTGGCCTCAGCGATGTTTCATGGAAAAGTGTTTGAAGGCAGATTGTGTAGTCTGTCATCTTCTTACCTATTCCCTTCTAACAGTCTGAAATGTTATCAGCATTGAGTTTGCTTGAATATTGTCTTGCCCACATATTCGGAAAGAGGAAACAACTTGCTTGGCCCATGTCCTCTAGATCAGCCATTACTTTTGAGCCTGTCTCTCAATTTCTTCCTCAAATTTCTCTTAGTCTGCTCAGCTGTCCCACTGTGCTCTTCATGGCGACAAATTTAGAGGCATGACCTTGTCTCAATTCATTACTTTATTAGTTTTGGCATTCTATGTATTTTTAAATATAGTTTTCCTTTTATAGGTTTAAGTATTTCTGTTTTAAAAGCTTGTTGAAACACATTTCCCTGTCCTCCTATCTCAGGCTCAGCAGCTGATCAGCACAAGTCTGTAGATTAGAACTGACTTCTGGCTCCTTCAGACACCAGTTAGAGGGGAAAAATGTTTGAGGTGTGCTGACCAAGGAGATGACTGGGGATGGTGTTTCTGTCAAATGTTGGTTCCAGCTGTTGCTGGAGAATTCACAGTTCTGAGAGTCTGAGCAGTCCCAGCAGGTAGTACTGGAGAAAAGGGGGGCAAGAAGAGAATTAAAACCTCTCATGTTTTCACTTTTCTCCCTCTCACAGCATTGTCATTGTAATGCTACCATTTAAAGATTGTGTACCTATCCATGGACTGAATTTAATATATAATGTTGATTCAGGTTACAACTATAAGATTGTCTACCCATCCATCTGGTACAAAGCAGTATGTACTAAATCTGTCTGAAAAGACAAGCCAGCCTGAATTAAATGTGCTCCTATTGTGGTGTGACAGCCTGGCCAACCTTGACAGTGGGTTCCAAGAATCAGAAGTTTATGGTCTGTCAGCTAGTGCAAACATCCATCCATCAAATATTCCTCACTTGTTACACCTAGAAGACAGAATCATGGAGGCATTAAGAAGTGCGTGGCAGAGGGAAATTATCTGCTTTGATACTTGGAATCTCTGGGATGAGAGACAGAGAACTGGGATGCTTGTACTCCTCTGGTCTCAAAGATCACCAAAACCCCACCTATGAATGTGGCTGGATCATAGAGGTTTGGAAAGGCACAGAGGAGATCCTTGTCCTCTTTTTTTCAGCTCAGAGCTTTTAAAGTTTGTGCTATTGCTAGTTTTAAACCAAGAACAGTTTACTGAACAAGGTCTGTGTTTGTGCTTGAGTGGCTTTGCTAAACAATAACATCACCTAATAGCCAGGTTTTCCACAGGGAGTGTTCCTGGCTTCCTCATTGCCTGTCTCTCGCAGCAAGGTGGCACCCTAAGGGACAGGCATGCTCAGGGCTGTGCACATGCCAGTTAAAAACCCAAGGCCTGCAGGACCAATCCTGCCTTCTTGCTGTACTGTGGGGATGTGGGTGCTCAGGTGGCATCTTCACTCCTGCACTGAAAACCTTCAAACCAAGGCTCCTTAATCTTAAAGGCTCCCTGTTGTTTCTAATGCAGTTAAAGGTCCTTGTCCCAGTATCCTCACTGAATTCTGGGTTCATTCTTTATGTCCCCTCTCAGGGTCCTTGCTGAGGCTGAGTACTTTACTGGTCTCTAGCTTCCCAGCCTGCAGAATCCCATGGGATGGGAAACTGTGTGGAGAAAGGGAGGAAGGGCACTTCCTTTGGGTGGACAGAGGGATCCAAGATCAGAAGGAGGGAGCCTGTGAAAGCTGGAAAGTGGGAGCAAAGCATGAATTTCAGAGGAGAGGCATAGCTGAGGGAAGAAAGAGATTTTCTTTGGGCTGGGCAAATACATCTTAAGAGATTTGAGTACCCACAGGAATGCTGCAGAGATGCTTAGCAGTGCATTCTCTCAAGGCCTTGTCTCTTAAAAAGACTTCAGGGCCCTGTTACTGCATGGACAAGTAATCAGGTGTTTGGGGACATGTTTAGCTTCCCTCTTCCTGCTGCATTGGCCTCACATCCCAGGTGGCCTCTCTGGGTGGAGACGTGTGCTAGGATACGCAAGGAGATGCAGGGAGCACGTGTTTGCAAGGGAGCTCTGCTCTCTCACCAGCTCCTCCTTCCTTGGTAATGCAGCAGCAGGCAGGGGGGCTGGGGGGATTTCTGTTAGCCAGTCAATCAATCATTTCCCTATATATGGGATAAATATGTTTATTATTTATCACCCTGGCCAAACCGTCCCTTCATTCCTGCCACTCTGGGTGATGGGAATTTTTGTGCTCTCTGAGCAGCAGAGGCTGGCGGGCAGCCTGATCCAAGCTAACAGCTCATTCTCAGCCATGTGAGAGGAGAAACATTCACAAGTAGAGATGGAGTTAGAACTTTATTAGGAGAAACCTAGACACAACTGACTAAAATCTCATGTTAAGGAGAACACACAGGTCTTTTCAGGTTTAAAAAATACAAATATATAAAAACTTACAAACAAAAAAATGGTTTCCCCTGTCTGAGTGTGAATGTGTATGTATATGTACACGGAGCTGTTCCAAAGCTGTGTATTAGGAGCAGGGATTCACTCTCAGTGGCCCTAAGAGAGGGAATGGCTCAGTCCCCTCATCAGCTGGTCCCAGGCCATTTGCTTGTGCAATCCAGTGTTGGGAAGCTGTGGCCTGTGTCTGAAAGGGCAGCACAGGGTAAATGACAGGGAGCAGCTTAGCTCTGTTTAACAGATCTCTTGAACAGAGGGATGTCAGCCCTGCACTGAGAAAATTTATCTTGAATGGGAGCTGCCTGCAGACCTCACTCACCAGACTCACAGTGCAGCCTTGGGCCCCAGTGGTTGCTCTGAGAGGCTACAGTGGTGGAAAGACCCAGTCCATGGGTGGTTTCTAATGCCATGTGTGCTAGGGATGGAGTGGAGAGAATGGCCTGGTGGCAGAGCAGAGACTTGCTGTGAGGATAACTTGGCTTGTGCTGACTGGCAAGCTTGAGAGAGCAGGCAGGAGCTGAATTATGTGCAGGACCTGAGGAAGACTCTTTCTGCTTGCGAAAGATGCTGAAGTGTTTTGGTAGGTTGGTGAGAAGACACAGGCCGTACCTCTTCTGCAGATAAACAGAGGATGCTTTGCTCTCAAGTGGCAGCTGGCAGCACCCTTTCAGCAGCATTCAGGTTGCTTGAAAGATGAGTTTCAAAAAGGGGAAGACCACTTCGTTTCCACATGATAATTCCTCTTGTTTGCTTTTAAGATATCTGTTCTCACAGGAGAGTGTCTATTTCTTTTAATGGATGTCTTACTTAGGATTGATGACATTAAGTATCTTGGGAAAATTCCCAAGTTTTCATCAACTGGTCATCTAAGTGATTTCCCTGGGGCCAGTCTGCTGCACTGACTTAGGAATGAGGAAGGGATTCCAATGTTAGACATGAGGCAGCTGTGCATTGGGGGCCACGGATGTCCTTATTTATGGGGAAGAGTTGTTATATACACAGTGTCAAAAAATTCAAGTAGGATTTATTGTGTAGGTAAACTGGTATAAAATATCTGGGCTCAGGTAGAGAAAGGGAGGGTTAGAAAGAGCCAAAATGAAGCAGATGAGAAAATCTTTCTTTCAGAAAGCCTACTGGTGTGTTTCTGCTCCCTGCGGATGAGAGAAGCTTCAGCTCAGTATAATTGCCAAGCTGATGTTGCAAATGTTGAGTAGAGCCCACGGAAGATGTGAGAGGGTTGAGGTCCAGTCTGTTGAATACAGTGTCGCAGTGGATACCCACGGGGCAGCCTCAGGAGTCTGCTGGCCCGTGCTCTACCAGGATAAGAGTGGGGAATCTCTAATCCCTGTGGGTCCCGTAATGAAAATACAGCTGAGGGCTTCATATCCTGAGACTGGTGCCTCTCTTCAGTGCCTGTGGCTGCCCCTGCCTTGAGCTGTGAGAGGTGCTGTCTGCAGTGTAACGATGATGTTCGCTGGAAAGGATAAGACAGAGGGTGTAAAAACAGAGAGGTTAGGGGCAAGAGTTTGCAGTCCACTTTGCAGAAGTTTTACTGGGTGCTGGGGCTGCTCCTTCTCCTCATCTCTGCTGGAGACAGGTCACACAGACAAATCATCCGACCTTGCCTTGCTGCTGGCACGGCTGGCCTTGCTGAACCGGCGTTTCTCGTTGAAATAGTTCTCGGGGAAAGCAGGTGCTGCACATTCGCTGACCACCTCTGGACTCTCCACATAGCTGGACTTAATGAAGGGCCCTTCCCCGACAGCATCTTCCTGGCTGTGGACCCTCTCGGTGGCGAAGTTGGCGGTGTTCTGCTGGGAGGCCATCTTGTTGCTGAAGGGGCTGATGAACTTCCCGTTGGGAGTTGACAAGCACTGGTTAAAATCCGGCGGCGGTGTGTACATCTGTGCCCTCTCTGCCTGTGGGGCAGACTCCAGCCTGCCGGGGGCTGTGCTGGGGCTGGCTTTGTAGGACCGGGAGCACCTCTCTTTGGCTTTCTTCCAGCCCAAGTGGTACAGCTCGGCCAGGCTGAGGAAGAGGGACAGCACTGCCACAGCCAGCATGAAGACGATGAACACGTTCTTCTCTGTGGGGCGGGACACGTAGCAGTTGACGGGGTGGGGGCACGGTGCCCGCTGGCAGATGTACAGGGTCTCCAGGAAGATCCCGTACAGGACGTACTGCCCCACTATGAAGGCCACTTCCATGGCAGTTCGAATCAAAATGCTGTACACGTAAGTGTTCAGCAGGCTGCCCCTGAGTATGATTTTGCCTTCTGATTCATCCCAGCGAGACAGCTCAGTCTTTTCTGCCACAGAGCACTTCTGTTTATAGTATGTGTCACCACTGTTTTTCATCTCCTGGGCTTCCATTTCTGCCTCCTTCATCTTCCTCTTCTCCTCCATGCGCACCGTGTGCATCGCATGGCCCATGTACACCAGAGATGGGGTGGAGACAAAGATGATCTGGAGGACCCAAAAGCGGACGTGGGAGATGGGGAAGGCCTTGTCATAGCACACGTTCTCGCAGCCGGGCTGCTGGGTGTCACACATGAAGTCAGACTGCTCATCTCCCCAGGAGGACTCTGCGGCTGTACCCAGCACCAGCATCCGGAAGATGAAGAGCACGGTCAGCCAGACTTTCCCCACCACCGTGGAGTGTTTGTGGACCTTCTCGAGGAAGTCTCCCAGGAAACTCCAGTCACCCATTTCTGCTCACCAGGAGGGGTGAGAAGTCTTGAGAATTGGATGCAAGTCTCTGTGGGAAAAAACAGAGAGTGGTTCTAAGGAGGGCTAGGAAATACCCAACTGCTAATGCTCGGAATGAAATGGGTTTTTTTTGTTTAGTATCATTGGAAATGTTTTCGTTTGACCTGAAATGGATGTAGTTTGGTTTGCTGAAAACTCTGTTTCACATGCACTGAAAACATTGTGTTGTGTTTGGTTTGATTTTTCTTTTTTGTTTTGTTTTGTTTTGTTTTTCCAGCTACTGAACCAAAAAGTGATCTTTTTTTACTTAACACATCTACAGCCTGTTAAATGAGTTCCCAAAACCTTGAGGGTGAGCCAGATTTATTTTTGATTCAGAAAGTCCTTTCACTGTGATCTGCATATTGCATTCTCTGTGGACTGTGTAGTTAAAGCAGCATTCATCTGTCTGTAGGCTGCACTCTGGGAAATCCTTAGTGGGCTGATCCCCTGGGAGACAAGATTGGAATCTACAGCTTGGCCTGAGCAGTGGCACTGTCACATTTGGCCTTTGTGTAATACCTGCACCAATGCCCGGAACATGAAGTGCTCACGGGTCTGGGCTTCATTTATGAGCTCAGTGCCACCACTGAAGTGCAGAGAAAACCTTTCTGTTGCCCAGCTGCTCCCTCTCCATAGGTTTTGCTTTGGTTTTGCAGTGTTGCCAGCTGCAAGTGTTTCATTTACAAGTTGCAAATATTTTGGGCAGTGTTAAGACTTTGGTGGGCTGTGCCAGTCCTG
Organism: Pardalotus punctatus; assembly: GCA_013400915.1. NCBI lineage: Eukaryota > Metazoa > Chordata > Aves > Passeriformes > Pardalotidae > Pardalotus > Pardalotus punctatus. Next base: position 160,964 of record VZTX01015549.1, on the reverse strand, counting down.
GAAACCTAATCCGCTGCCACCCTGTCATGCCTCTCTGAGAGGGAACTGCAGCAAATCTAAATGGTGGGTCTTGCTCCTTCCTCTTAAAGTCTGAGGCAAAATTCACAGTTCAAATGAAACACAAAGAAAAAAGCCTCCTTTGAAATGCCTCCCAAGGAGCAGCAACTCCTGGGAAGTGCTGTTGGTAGGTGGTCTGATGACAGGAAAGATTTGGTGGACTGGGAGTAAGATTGCAAAGTGAAGACGCAGGAAAGCCTGCTTCAGTTTTGTTTCTGACTCGGGCAGACTGTTTCTGGCCAAGTCACTTAACCCAATGGATAAAAAGAGAGCAGTGGGCTTAATCCATCTTTTGTGGGGCTCTGTGGGAGTGCTTGAGCAATCATTTGATCCAGTTATAGTCACCATACTTACCTTCCCAGGGCACTGCAAAACTCTCCCTTGTGCGTGAGTTACGGGCTAGGTGCTATAAAGAGTGCACTATTACCTTGGAGCTAATGTTCTCCCACAGTCACTCTTTTGGAAAATAGCATTTTAATAAGTAAATGTAAAAATAATCATCATAATGAAATATTAGAAGCACTAGTCAAGGTAAATCCCAGAACCACAGGGACCAAATTGTTAACTCTCCTTTATTGTTCCTTGTCCTGTCTTTAGGAGCCAATTATTTTTATAGTGCAGAGAATGTTTGTGGAGAGTAGACACTGTTAAAAGCTGAGAATTTACTATAGCAATATTGTGTAGATTTCCTGTGAGCAAAAGCTGGAGAACAGATACACTTGTTGAGGGAGCAATATCCCCTCCTCTAGTTATGTGAGTGATATAATTTAATGAAGCAGCACACATAATAATTTATCCCATCATTCGTTCCTGTTCTGTGTCCACCCACAAGGATGGATGGGACAAGATCAAAAGCTGAATCTTTGAACTCCTGGTACTGCTGACAGCTGCTCTGGGAAAGGTGAGGATTGCCCAGGTAAGGAGACAGGGCAGTGGCCACTTGCTCCCCCACCACCTGTCAGAAGCCATGTGAGGAGGGAGAAGGGACATAGAGGAAGCAAAGGATGGCTTTTGGCTCTTTTCTGCCCTGGCAGGCATGCTGCAGTCGTGCTGATGGAGATCCTGGTGGCTGCTTGGCATATGCAGGAGCTTTGATCTGCTGCCAGCCCAGAGCTGGAGGAGCAATAACACAGAAAATCAGCTTGTCTTTCTGACTCCTCTCGTCTGCACTGGTGAAAACTGGTGAATGTCTGGGTCTGTCTTACCTTCTGAAATGGCTTTGGTGCAGTTACTGCATTCTGGAGAAATTAGCATATGGCTTCATTCCAGAAGCACCAGGGGATTAAACACAGGCAGATAAATCAGTGATGGTAAATATTTACAGACTGTGGCACCGAAATCAGTGTATATTTGCTTTTCTTCCCCCAGAGTGCAGACAAGGCAACCAGCTACCTACAGCTCAATGTTATGTGTGTCCAACATCAATATTCTGTAGCACAGCTGTGCGTGTGGAATATTCCTTACAAGGCAGCATGAGCAATGGTGGGTGTCCTCACTTTTCCAGGTGAGTTTATGTTGTTTACACATGCCTTTTCTTGTTTCACCTTGCTTGGTAGTACAAATATGAACACAGTTCTCCCTGGCTGTGCAAAGGCTGAGGTTTTTTTACTCTCATAGGGATGTACAATCACAAATGGAGCCCCTCTTCCCATCCATTCTCCTGTGTGCACGTTGTTTGGGGTTTTACAATGGCTTGTTTTCCTCAGGGAAGGCTACTAAGCCTAGACACTTGCAAATTGTAAAAATCAGTATGTGCAGAACACAAAGTAAAGTAAACATAAGCACAAGAGGAATCCAGAAATAAAAATTGTTAATGGATGCGAGAAGAACAGTAATTTACCTGTCTCAGACATGCACAGAATATTTCAAGAGGCTGTAAATCAGGAGGATCCCAGGCAGACAGCCATGAGGCTTAGCCTAGATAATAGGGACATTTCCTCTGCCCTCCCCAGCAGAGACTGTCTAAGGAAGGGACTGCCCAGAGGTGCCTCCTGTTCGTCCTGCTACAGCCCTGTAGAGAGCTGAGGTGGCTGCTGCAAGGGCGTAGGTGGCCACAGGGGAGCAGATTTTGGAAACCAAGAGAAGGATTTTCCCTCCTAGAGCAGCATTTTTGGCTTAGACATTTGATAGTTACGAGTGAGCTATTTTTGCAGTGCCAGACCAAGGGTCTTCTAGAGCATCTAGTTCTCTGCTGCCAGCAAGAAAAGAAGGATTGTCACCTCCTGACAGCTTTTCCTGGCTATGCAGAGCTGCCTCTGACCTAGCCTTTCTCCTCATAGCTTTACTATTCTTGGGAATTTTCCATATAGTTCCTTTTCCTCATTCCCAGACTACTGTTGCCCTCGCATGCTTTGACCTCTCGGCGTCTGAGCATCTGCAGCCTTTTATATTCCTAGTTTGGGTTCTGCTGGACAAATCTTGTCTCACTCTGGTGTGATTGGGCAAAAAACACCTCTGGGTATCTTTGTGGGGTCTCAGCACCTGATAGAAGAGTCTTGGCAGCAGGGTCATGCATATTCATGAGCAGCCGTGGGCTGTGCCACTGCCCTGCCATGCTTTTGGCTGGCAGCTCTCTGCTGGATCCACACAGAAGCTGGGCGCTGTCATGGGATCTTGGCACCGGGAGCCGCGTGTGTGACACAGAGCAGTGCAGCTTGGCACAAACCCAGCAACGTGGCCAGCCCAGCTTAATCATCACCTGGAATGCCACTAAAGCTGAGGAAAACTGAGCATCACCCCACAGGCCAAGCATGGAGTCTGCTCAGCTCTGGGATGCCTTGTGACTGCCAAATTCCACGATAAAAATACCCCAGTGGGGACGGCACCTGCTAGTATGCCAGGCTGGCTTTCCAGCCACGGACTGCTCTCTGCCATTCCTTTTTTGCACTACCTTTATCTATGGCGGGGAAAGTGTCTGTTGCCCTCTGAGCAGTTTTGCCCATCCTCTTGGTGATGCCACGTGCTCTGAAGGACAGGAGAGCTGCTGCTCCCTCCAGCCAGCATGTTCATTCTGGTTGGAACTAGCCAGGGCTTTGATGAGCAGCTAGGAAATCCACACCAGAGAGCCAGGAGGGCTCTTCTTGTGCAATCATCTTTATATGAGTTTATTTCCCTGGGGGTTGTTAGGAAGAAAGTTTTTCCCCTCTTTAGAAGACAGGCGAGACTATCAGCAGTGATATAAATAGCTGAGCTCGACACTTCAAGCTAGCTTTTCCCACAAGGAAGGTGACAGGAGGTCGCCATCTCTGCAGGATGTTTCTAAAATAAAGTGGAGAGTCTGGTTATAACACTGTTTCTTCTCTCCCTTGCTGGGCTCACCTCTTCCCCTTGGCAGATCCCAGGGGCACGTGGAGAGGCTGTCCAAGGAAGGCTCCTTTGTGCGAGGCAAGCAGAGTTCCCAGGGAGGGGGAAACTATCAAATTCAAAGCCATTGTATTTTTGCCCAATCGCTGTGCATGATTTGCTCAATCAGGTATAAATGTGTGTCTCTGAGAATTAATGAGATCTCCCAAAAAAAGTAGAGGGCCCAAGATGTTTTAGGAAGCTCACAGGCTGGACACATGGCTGTGTGTGGAGGCCACACAAGAAGTGCATCCCCTCTGAGCTACTGAGTGGGGAGGCAGCTGTCCCCTTTGGGTACTGGGCACGTGAGCAGTGACATTGCAGTGGGGCATCCAGGCCAGCTGGGGCACGGTCAGGGGCTAGGAATTGCTCATGGCTTTCCTCCCTCCAGCTGTGTTTTCTCACACCAGGTCCAGGCCAGCACATAGCACAACAGATTATGGTGGGTATGTGGGCAGAGATCTTGCCCTGTGCTGACACTTGTTAGGCTGCAGCCAGACAGGACTGGAGCCCACACTGCAAAACTGTCCACTCACACTGGCAGGCACTTGGGAAGGACACTTTCAGCTGGAGGTTGGTGAATGCTGCTTTCCTTAAGGACCTCCAGCCCCCTGTTAGCAGCAGTGCAGCCTCACAGCCCCCCATGCAATGCAGATGTCACCTCTGTCTTGCAAGTGGGGATCACTGGGGTGCAGAAGGGACAAACTGCTTGTCTGAGGTCACCATGTTAGAGACAGTCTGTTGACAGAGTTCAGGGGTTGTGACTTGGAAGATTGTGTCCTTTTTTCTCCCCAGAACTGCCTCTTAAACCTCATGACAGCAATACAACACTGCTTCTACAGCACATCTGCTTGTGCAGACCACAGCCCTTCTCTCCTGAGCTCTGGGACAACACTATCTTGGTTACCTGAAAGAAAATCCCCTCATGCTGCCCTTTTATAGCAGGTACACCTGGCAGAACCAGAGGCTTTTGGTTTTGTTTTGTTTTGCATTGTACGGGCATGTGGCTTACAGCATTTAAATGATGAATGAAGTTAGAAATGCACTATGCAGAGTGGGTGCAGTGCTTTGGGTTATGGAGGATTTGTGATGCTAAAACCCACCTCCACGGGTATCTTTCTGTTCAGAGTTTACTGGCATTGGCTCCTTCCTATGGATATACAATAGACAAGCAACAACCTATTAGGCATTTTTGTCCAAACACCATCTCTCTGGCTTCATATATGCATACATATGTTCATGATAAGTTTCTTCTGAACCAGGCCAGTTCTTTAGCCAAACTTGTAACTGTGATCTGCACAGGAGTCTGGACTAAATAGTTTTGTACTTATGCTTTCTAAAGAAAAAGAATTGCCATGTTTGCATAGGTTCCATTCTAGTTCCTTGGGTTCAAAGTCCTGTGCTGAGCCAGTATCAGAGTGACTTTGACTCTAGTGCTGAAGTCTCACAGGAGAGGAATAGCTCTGTGTTAACAGCTCCTGTCCTAGAAGAGAGACATCCAATGTTTCTTATCTTTCTGCTCCTCCCAAGTTCACTGCAATTTCTGGAAGGGTCATCCTGGTATCCAGACCACTGGCCCTACTTGTAGTTGCAGACAGCTTGTTATTCCTTGACGAGGTGTGCTTTCCCCCTCCTCTCCAAATGTGGAAAATCTCAGAGTTCACGAAAAAGAGAGTGGGTGAGAAGATAAGGGGGTTGAATGACCCATCACCTCCTACACACACAGACACACAACCCTGACGCACACAGAGACACAGATGGAGGGAAATCACTCAACACCTTCAAGTGTGTACATCGGGGATGTGTTACACACACAGATGATAATAATATGTAGAATATTTTCATCTGAAGTGATGGTGGAAGCTGCAGACTCCCTGTCAGTTGAATTTTTATTAGTTGTCTGTCCAGAAGATCTAATGCTATTCCTCCCCCTGTGTTTTCATATATCCAAATATTAGGGCCAAGCTCTACATGATGTAGTCTCAGGAGACCAAGAACAATAGAGACCTTGAACTCAGATGAGTCAAGCTGAGGGATGAATTTATCCCACTATCTTTGAAAAGCTGGCATCAAATAGTTATATGATAGCAGTATCCAGGCTTACACTTAAAATGCAGGGAGCATCTTCTAATTCTCTTGGGATTCTCTCTCTTTGCCTTTGAGAAATGTGTGTCCTTAGAGACTCCAACAGATGTGACAAAACTGGACTTGGGATAAGCTAAATGAAGGGTCACTGTGCTTTTTGCTAGAAAAAAAACCCATAAATTCTCTCTCTAGTGTAAATGCTGGAAACTTGGTGCTCTTTCCAGTATCTTTATCTGTGCAGGGAGAAGCTGACCTGTATGAAGTTGGAGATGATGCTAAATTGGGCAGCCTAAAGTGGGTGAAATACAGGTGAGGAGAGAGCCAAAGAGGGCATAGGGAGCTCTGGAAAACAAAAACAAGCTGAGAAATTTGGGGGCTGCTGTAGTAAAAGCTGTTGCTGAGCTCTGCTGAGAGAAGCTGATCTCAAGCCCTGCTCAGTCAGTGGGGAAGGCTGCTGTAAGGCAGGCATCACATTGGACCCAATGTAGCAGCAATAAAACCTGCCCATGTGATTTTAGGCTGGTTCACAGACTGCATGAGATGCAACTTGTTATAGTGTTGAAATAAAACAGACTGGAGAGGTAATGGGAGAAGGAGAGAGCTCTCAGTCAGACTTTTCACATCCTTTCTTCATTCCTTCCTCTCACCCCAGCATCTCCCTGCTTGTCAGTTGCCCGTGATTTCCCGACAGTCAAGCTCCCCCAGAGAGCCTTGCCTCAGTTTTTTGGCAGTTTTGACCAGCTAACTATACAGCACCCAAATTGCTAATGCTTTCAGCCTTAGAAAGGGGACATTTTCAGCGACTATATATTTCCCAGTTATTACTACTTTGTCAAATCTCATTTCTTCCTTCTTTCCAAAAATCTGTGGGATTCTTTTCACACTCCAGCCTCATTGCTGTATCCTTTCCTCAGTATGGCTATAGCTTGTGAGTGAATTATTTTTTGTACTCAGTGTATGTACTACATATATATGCACACACACACCCCCCCTTTGAAACCAGCTAATACTAAATTGGCAAAGCCCAGCAGTAGGGAGTTAGGAAATGCTGGGGTTACTGTTCTCAGTAATCTTAATTCAATCTCTTTGTGCCTCTGCCTCTTAGAGTCCTTAACCACATCCTCACATTGTCACCTCATTCTTTGCACAGGATGCCTGCCTTGTTCTGTGCCAGCCTGGCGGGGGCTTTCTTGAACAGCAGCTATTCAATGTTTTGTTTTCTCCTCATTGTTCAGTGGGTGGCCTGTGCCTCATTTACTGTACATTATTCAAGTCCAGCTCTAAAGACAGAATTATTAGTTTCCTCATGGGTTTTCCTATGGCTTTCATCACAACAGTATCTGATCGCTTCACAATTATAAATCTACTTACTTTCATTACCACCCAGAGGTGAGGATATGGAATTAGATGAACTATGCAGCCGAGGAACTAAAGCAGTGAGAGATTAAGATAAAAACTGTTCATTAATTTTGGAAGCTCTTTGGTGATGTTGCTAATCTGTTGGTGCCTTTTTTCCAGTGTACTTAGCGCTGTATAGTGCGTATTCAAAGCAGAGCTCTGTCTGCTTTATGCTGGAGTGGGAGAGTTTATCACTTCCACCAGTTGCACCACACGTAGAAGTCAGATACCCAAAAGACAAGAGAGGGACATTTGTGGGGAAATGTGGCTTAAGTGATTTTCCCCATCATGACAGAGGAAATTGGAGTAAGAAGCAAGAATTAACCTCGGTCCTCTTGGATAGCTTTATCTGATTACAAACTGGAGACAGTTTTTCTGCCATCCCACTATTCCCTCCTTTCTTCACCAGACATCTGAGTGCAGCAGAAGACCCTGGAGCTCTGCAGGGGTCACCCTTGCCAGGCTGCTTCACTTTCTGAGCGACCCTGTGCCCTGACCAAGGCATCTGTCAGCTTTTCTGCTTCTAGGGGAGAGGAGTTTCATATGGAAATTCTCAGCCATTCTCAAGGCATGTCCATAATGACATAAAAAATGAAGAAAGGCAGAAATGTAAGTGTAAAACCCGTAGTTCTTACATTAAAACCCCCTGACCTCTCTTCAAAGATACACTAGAGAGACTTAAAAGCGTGCATCTCTCTGCTCATTGCATGCTGTGTGGCATGAATATTCCTTTGTTTCAGGGAAGAGCTGGCATGCTGAGTATTGTTCACAGAGATCTCTCTGTTGCTTATCAATAGTAATAAAATTGATTTCCCCCCTCCATTTATGAATTCTTAGCCCAAAGATTGAAGTGTCTCTATTGTCTTCTGGGAATTATTTCTAATTTTAAGTCTCTATCCTCATGACTCATACAACAGTACCCAAAGTGTGGAGCAGTCTCCGAAATGTGTTCCCCAATGACATAGTGTAGTGCTGAATTACTCATTCCTCCTTGTCTATTTTCAATGCTGCAAGATAAGTCAGAAAATGGACAAATGTGTAGAATGTGTGAAATCTGTCTGAAGGTCAAAAAGAGAGGCTAAGGTATGATGTTCTCTATTTTCTGTCAGAATTTAATTTTTTTAATGCCCATAATACTAAAAATATTGTGATATTATATACTGCTGAGTAGAAAAAAAAAACTGACCCCAAATACTTATAGTAACAGGAATACTTAACATAGTTCCCAAGCGACCGGAGCCTGATGAGTATTTTAAACCCTGAAGTCTCAGGAATTCTCCTAAAGTACTGTTCTGCTCCCAAGGAAAAGGGGAACAAAGTTAGAAATGTATGCTCTTCTCAGAATAGATTTTGAAAATAGCAGTAAATGCAGATTTTTTTGGCTCCTGGTACTAATACTGAATACTGTGAGGCTTTTGAGTAACTGTTTAAGCTGCTCCTAGCCGCACACACTTATGCACACATATGTTACATGCATTAAGTTCTTTAGTTTTAAGGAGAGGAACACAAAGGCAGCAGTAGGGAGAAACTCATGCACACTGCTTCACCAAGGAATTTTGGTGGATTTATTATCACAGAAGAAGAGTTCAGTGCTTAAGGCTCATTCAGCACAAGACTTTTTTAGCTGTGGTTTGTCCAAAAAGCCACTTACATGATCCTCTAAGGGTGTTTACAGTACTTCAGGGACAGAGGCGTTGCCTCAGTTTACCTGAGTTGTTAAAATCAGAATGCCACAAAGACATGACAAATGGGCAGTCAAACGACCCTTCAGGAAATCAAAGAAACCACCACAGATCAAAGGTGGCAATTAGTCAGCAACCTTTACACTCATTGAGATTGCTTCTTTCCAGGTGGGTGTATAGGGGTACCGTATTCTCAAGGTGGGCTATTCTTTGAAAAAGCAGTGTTAAAGTATGGAAATGTAATTGTATAATTATTCCAAGTACAAAAAGGGGGTGAAAAGGAAGGCAAACAAAAAGAAGCAGCGGCTGCTAGTGTGGGAGAGGACATGTGTCCCTTCAGGTCTGCGTGCCTCCTTGCTGAGGCTGCCACGGGCAGTGTTGGGATGGAGGAGAAAGGCATTCCCCAGCAGCACGCGCAGAACGTGTGACTGCGAGATACCAGCAGGGCACTTCTCTACATTTGAGTTACATTCCCAGGCTCCATGGCACAGACCAGCCAGGACACAATACTCTCAAGGAAAAGAAATGGCAATATTTTGAAAGCATCCTGCGCCTGTCAGAATATAGGTGGTTAATGCAGACACTTGATAAAGTGTTTATACCCTGAGAGCCTCTCCTAGGTAAGAGTTCCCTTCACCACCGTCCCCCAAGCAGCTTGACAGCATGCTGAAATGGGATCTAACCGAAATGGCAATTTGCACATTATACTGTCTGAGGGAGGATGTTTGGGGCTCTTATCCTGCTTTCCTATACATTGGAATCTATTGGTATCTATGTTCATTGCAGGCAAGTTACTTGTTATTTTTGTAACTGCCTGTGGCAAAACAGTTTAATTTTTAAAATGTCCCAAGCCCCCATGTTACTAGTGGGAATGTTTTGAAGAGAAAATGAAAAAAGAAGTAAATTTCTTAAGTTATTTTTGGCCATCCTTCTTTTCCTGCCTCTCCAAATCCGTTTTTCCCCTCACGCTGTTTTCCCCTTGAGTGTAATAACTTGATCTACCATCGGCACTTCTGCAGTTCTATTATTTCCCCCTCATGGTTGCTTACCTGATTTCCAGTATCTTGTCTTCAGTCTCCTTTCCTTGCTTTAGCACTTTTCCTTTTTGTAGTTAAGTTGAACTCCTTGTTCTTCTCAGTTGCTTCGTTTTATTCCTTTAATATGGTTCTCTCTCTCTCTCTCCCTCTCTTTCTCTCCACCCCCTTTCTGTGTCACTTTCTGTCTTCCCCACTGCCTCTCTGCCTTTCCCCCTCTTCTTTCTTCACCTACTTTTCTTGTCTCTCCCACCCCCTCCAGCCTAATCTTTCTATTTTCAAACCTGGTTTCCTGTTGTTTTTCCTTTAAAGACCATGGATCTCATTCCTCCCTCTCAATTCTCAGCCTCTCCCTGTGCCACCCTCCCCATGCCGACAGGATGCCTTCGCTGCCGGCTTCGTGCAGTCCCTTCCATTCGCTGCTGCTACTGTTCCTTTGCACATCTTCCCACAGATAACATTCTATGGTCTAAGCCTCCCCTAAATGAAAAGAGACAGGCTTGCCCCACAGTTACACCAGCCAGATCCTGGAAAGCTTTTTCCATGCAAGATGAAGGGCAATTCAGTCGACTAAGGACATATTTCTGACTCGTTCAAGCTTAATCTGGCAAAGCAGAGTTCATGTGGAGCAGGGTCTTCCACCTCTTGAAATCACACAGAACTTGCTTTGTTGGCTTGGACCAGGGGCCCAGCACAGCTGCAGCCTTGTCCTAAAGGGCACCAAAGCTTCCCAGGGACTTTTTACATGCCCCATTACTGATAAAAAGAGAATAATCTGCCTGTCAAGAGAGGTGTTTTTTGTCACACTACCCTATCACCAGCTCCCCTCACATAGACATGCATGAGCATTTGGGCCTCTCTTAAAAATGTTTTTGGCATATCAGGTGTCTGAAGGTCTTGTATTTCATGTATGTGTCAAGCTGAGCCTCTGATTCCTGCACATCAGGAATGGCCCAGCGAGGAGGGACAATCAGAGATGCCTTCTGGCTTTGATAAAGGTCTCAAAGAACCGGTGGCAGGAGAGCGAGGTTTGCACAGAAGAATCTGCCGACCTGAGGACTGACTTGCTGCACACCGGCTTCGGTGTTTATCCCTCCAGCAATCCTTCCCAGGCTAGATATTCCCACCCAGAACATAACTGCCTGGTGGTCCCTATGCATCAGCAAGTGCAGACCATGAAACAAAAGAAGTCCAGGGACTAAAACACAGTGCAGGCAACTCTTCTAATAATTTTTCTCCCACTAATTTAGTACCCTCCTTAGTCACAAGATTGAAAGCCAGTCTACAAAGGGACAGTGCTGTGCAGAGGCTACCTCTGGAGGCATGTCCTGTGTGGCCACTCTCACTCTGAAGTTAAGAGTGCAACTCTTTTCCAAGAGAGCTGTATCCTCACTGATGCTTAGTGCAGGATGCAGGACACAGAGTGCACAGTAAATTCCCACAGCAGCTCAGTAACCTCCTGATATGGAGAAACCTATAGTAATTTTCTGCTTCATTTCTAACTTTATTGAAAGCCCTTCTGTGGGTTTAAGGAAAATAGAAATGTTTCTGGAGTTGTTTCTCCCTCTCCTGTGTGGCAGTTGTGTATCTGCGATAGAAATTCATGGGAAGGAGAATATTATTCCAATTTTTTTGTCTTTCTGGAGTAATTTCCATGAAGCATTATTATGTAAAGTCATGTTGATTTTATGCCAGTGAGACTGTCAAGGACTTCATCATAGAAGTGTCCAAAAAAAAAGGTGTTAATAATACAGGTCTAGCTCACAGATGGCTTTGGGATAGGCTAGGGATAAGGTTTGTCAAGTGTTTTTCACAGGCTGTAGAGAGACAGGTCCAGTGAGAGAGCTGTCTGAAATGCACTCCGCTCCCAGCGTGGCTGACACGGTGCCGTACACTGAGCGGGATCAGGTCTGATTCTCCCTGCTCACTCCTATGTGTTTCCTGTCTGAGTGTTGCTCCTGAGTGGCACACAGAGGTAATCCTGAATCCAGCAGATACAGTCTAGTTCTGCTTAATGTATGAGGGAGGGGAGAAGGTTTCTGTCCAACATGTGCCCGACGCACGAGGTGCCTTTTATGAGCTCTTTGTTTTGGTGCTGCTGGTAACGATTTGGAGTTTGATGCACAGAAAGGAAATGGTAGATGGCAGTCAGGGAGGCAAAAGACTGAAGGGTGAGTAGAGATGTTGTATGGACACTTCAGCCAGGCCTCAATGTGTCAACCGTTCTCTACTGCCCCCTCTTCAAGGGAAAAAGAGCTGTCATGGCAGCTTCTCCAGCTCCTCAGCTAGAGAAGTAGCTCATTTGCCCACTCTTATGCAGAAGAGAAGAATTTTGACTCCCCTCCCCAAGAGCCTGCTATGCAAAACTTGTCTGACTGGAGTGAGGAGGGCAAGTGGAAGAGAAGGCTGCCCCAGACAGTGGGAATGAGGAGAACAGCTGACAGCTTGCCATGTGCAGCTCACAGATCACAGCAGTTTGTGATGCAATGGATTTTGAAGGAAAGTAGAAATAAAGCCAGGAGGGAAAGGGAAAATAAGACAACATGTACTATCTTTTGATCAAAGGTTAAAAGCTTTCTTGGACTAAGATTCCTGACCCCCTAGGTAAAAGAAACATTGCAGACCTTATCTACCTGGAGTTCAGTAAACCATATGATATGGTGTCCCAGAAGAAGCAAATTAGTGTAGAAGATTCAGCTGAAGAAGACAGGGATTATTAAATAAATCCCCAAGTGAGTAAGAGACTGACAGAATTGATATGCCAGTTCCTTAATAGGTTGAAGGGAAATTATCTGTGAGGCTGCTTAAAGATTGCTCTTAGGACTGATCTTTTTTTATATTTCTGTTAATTACCTTGGCACAGAAAGTAGAAATACTAATGAAATCTGCTGATGAAACAAAGCTGGGAGGTATCATGAGGGCAGAGGTGGATTCCAGCACTACAAGAGCTGAAGGTTCTTTGTGACTGGAGTGATCAAGATGAGGTTAAGTGGGAGAGTGCAAAGTCACACACTAGGAACTTGCTGCTTGAAGAATAACAGGAGTCTCCATCTCCTAGGAGAGAGAGATGGAGAAAGATGGGGAAAGTTCATGGTTCAAAGGAGGAGGAACCAGCAACGATACGTGGGGGTGAAAAAGGCAAGCGAACTTTGAGGATGTAGTCGTATTTCCAGTTGCAGTGAGTGAAAGTAATGTCATCCAAGAGGATGCGAGACTTCTCCAAAATAGCATCTGCAGTGCTGCTTACCCACATTCAAGAGGATATTCAGCCTGGAGCAGGTGCAAAGGAAGGCAGTGGGGTGGTCAGAGGGATGGAGGGTGTCTCTGAGCCAACAGTGTGTTTATTTATCAGCCACAGCAGCGACTGCAGAGAGATATTTGAGCTGATTTGAAAATAGATGTGGCACCAGTTTGAGCTTTTCAGCATTAATTATTTCGCGCTGAACTTCATGCTAGTGCAGCTACACAAAGTAATTAAACCACGGCGTGATGTGCCTGCAGGGTGAATACTATAAGGGAGCTTAGTTACTTAGTCTGGCAGAACAAAGGTTAAGAGAGGAGAGATTTGCTGCCTATAAATACTTTTAGGAACTGGGGGTTGGGAAAGTAAGTGCTCGGGAGAGAGCAGAGCTACATAAGCTAAAGGACAATGTGGCACAAGAATAAATAGATATAAATTGGCCATGAATGAATTTAGGTTGGAAATCAGAAGGTTTCTAAGCAACAGAGCAGGCAAGGAGGTGCTGGAACAGCATTTTAGCAGCACAAGTTAGGGTGGAAGCCTAATGAGATTTAGGACAGAGTTTAGTAAGTTTAGAAAAGGCCATTTGTTTTGTACTTGCCTGTTATTCAAAGGGATTGAACCTGATAAGCCAAGAGGTCCCTTTTTCATTCTATTTCCTGTGCTTGCTTTATTGCCTTATCAGATCCGCACCCTTGCATACAAAAACCAGGTAAATCTGGAGCAGAGTTTGTGTGATGAGTTTTTCAGCATTGATCCCATGGATATTTAATGGAGGATTCATTCTGTGCCTGGGATTTAAACAAACAAAAAGAGCAAGCCAAGACAATGCATGGAGAAGGTCTGCAAATATGCAGTAGCATAGATGAGAACTCACATATGAAAGAGCTTCTTCACATAAAACAGATGTTCCCAGAGCATCTGGCTTTGCTGGAAGGCTGTTGCAAATGCAGGTAGATGTTCTCCTGAGATGTGAGAACTTAAAGAGACTGTCTGAAGGGAAAATGTCTTGTGCATTCCTGCCATTACCGAGGACTTTATCCTTGGGGAGGATATCAGGTTTACTGCATTGGGAAATTTCAGAAAAAGACACCACCCAACAGTGGTTGAGTTCATCTCTGCTGCCTGGCCACAGCACTGCACCTATTCTGGTCCTTCATAATGTTACATGCTGGACAGGCACCTCTAATATCTTCTCTAAAGCACCAGTGGATGCTGCTTCACCTTCCTGGTGAAACATTTTATCTCAAATCCCTATGCATGGATATGATTGAAAGAGAAGGCCAGAGAGGGAAGTTCTCTGTTATGCATTAGACCTCTGGAGACAGTTTGAAGGCATCCTCCAGCAGGAGACAAATTCCCAAGGACAGGCTGGGCCCAAGGGAAGAGGAGTAGCAAAGGGCCCTGAATGAGAACCGTTTTACAGTCACAGTTCCCTATTTAGTTAAAAATCCCAAATTATTCCATATAGATGGATGTTTTCCTCTTCCCAGCCTACAGTACCATCCTAACACAGAGTGAGAAAAGAGGAAACAAGAACCGTCAAGGTGTGAAATATCACTGTGTGTCAGACTCATTTGCCAGTAAAGTTTTCAGCAAGAAAAACTGGAAGACGTTTTCATCTCACTGAGGAGAAATTGCCATCTATCCCAAAGTAAATGCTTAGTTGTCACCTTTATGTTACTGAAAACAAAGTACAGCCCTCTCACCCCTCCTGCTTCCACTTCTCAACTCTGCAGCATCTCTGAGTAGTTGAGAAGTGCTTTGCAAATGATAATGTAATCGCAGCTCCTATAAACACCATCCTTGCTTTACAGGTGGAGGAACAAAGCCATGGAGAGCGTAAAGGATTTGTCCAAAGGATCAGCAAGTAATTTTAAAGCAAGGACTCCTCATGTACCTAGCCACCAGACATTCATCTTATCCTGCAAACTTCCAGCTAGATGAATTGCTGCTTGACAGAACTATGTGTGTATACATACATACATACATAAATATGTTTCCAAAAGAAGAAAAGAAAGAACAGACCTTTACCTCTTTTTGCTGAGCCTGCACAGGTAGAGAGAAGAACAGGTAGGGCTGACTGAAGGGTGGATGAGCTTTAGCACAGCCCTGTGGTCTTGCTGGAGCCCACCTCCCTGCCGGTGTTTGGCTCCCAGAAGAGATCCTGAAGTGTCTGAGGGAGGACACTCCAGGCAGGGTGAGCAAATCCCAGTGAGCTCCCAGGAGCTCAGCCTTTGGTCTGACACTGTCTCACTGGCTGGAGATCTCCTCCAGCCTGGAGGACCAATGCTGGGGGAGACTCGCTCCTGTGCTGCTCCTGACATGCACTGGCAGCTGTCTGCCTGCTATTCTTTTAAAGGGTCTTCGTGGATCAGGATAAAAAAGTGATCTTACGCAGGCGGCATTGTAAGCACAACTTGGCTCAGGTTCAGCTCTTCCTCTGGCTCCCAGCTACTCTATTTTTATTGAAGGAATTTGAGGCTATCAGAAAGGAAGTCAAATTGTTTTAGGAAAACAATAGAAAAGCAACTTGAAGTTTATTAGCTTCCTGCCCAGGGCCTGTGACCAACTTGTCAAACTTATTAGAGTGATGGCAGAACTATTTATTTAAAAGGGCTAGCTACAGGACCCACAATTTCATTCCTGTTTAGGCCTTGGTGAAAACAAAGGAAAGCCATAAGATAATATCTGAAGGGAGCAGATGGCTAACTGGTAAATGGTGCGAGTAAGGTTGACTTGTGAGCCATTCGTGGTGTTCACCAGTGCAATGGCTTTTGTGGGATCTGTTATCAAATGAATGCCTGGGCTTGCATTCACAGGCTGGTCCCATCACCCCAAATTCCTTACTGTGGCTCAAATTTTCAAGTGGAAGCCTCACACCTAAGAAAACAAATTTGGCAGGAAAAGGTCTTCATTTAGAGCTACTGAAAGAGTGAAACAATGCAGCAGGTTTGTAGAAGAGCCAGGAATAGAGCCCAGGTGTCCCTGACCCTGTTGGACTGCTGGAGCCCCTTGACTGCAAAAAATATTTATATCCTTCAGAAGCAGCTGCAGTCTGCTTCCCCATCCAGCTCCCCCAAAGCAGCCACACCATGAAGTCACTGAATGCACACTGGCATGTGGCTGGTGAGGAGAATGGGCAGCCAAACCATCAGAATCACGAGCACAAGGCGTCTGTGCCATCTGAGCCTTCCTAAGGAGCTTCCTTGTTTGCAACAAAACAGGGAGAGAATAAAACAGGTAACTGAGAAGCCTTTGCAAACTCTACCTAATGCATAGCCACATCACTTTTTCAGAGGGCCCTCTGCTGAGTGTTTAACCAGCTTCCAGGGAGGATATAGCAAGAACTCACCTCTCCTTTCAGCAGTGCAGTCTCTAGGAACTCAGGCGCTGAGGTATTGAGCTCGCAGAGCTATGCACACAAGCTTTGCACAGCTCAGTAACCACTTTTCAGATGAAAGGAAGAAGAGCCCACCTCAAAAATTCTCTTCCTTCTCCTCATTAGCTTAACTAAAAGCGGGAATGCAAAGCTGCAGTTTTCTCTGAGGCCTGGGGCAATAATGCATCTTGTATTGGCAAGTGATAGAAGATCTTGGTTCATATATTCCTTTTAATTTATCCGGGTTAGGTGTTTATAAAAGAGTCAGATTGAGTGCACAATGTCTGGAGGGGCCTAAGAAACTCTGTCTTAAAAATGTGGTAATTTTATTGTTAATGCAACAATCTTCCATTTATTTAAGGCATCCTTGCAGCTTTTAGAAGGTTTCTATAATTTCTGCCCCTCTGAGATACTGCCTTGGTAAACAAATCAGCCAAAGAAGTGCACTGAGTAATGCAGCATCCTAGTTCATTACAGTCTGTAGCTGTTTACTTAATTTTAAGTACATTCTTGAGTTGCATTGATTGCAGTGTAATTTAATAGTCTGGAAGTTAGGCACCCTACATTGCCAGCCAGGCCAGCTTTCCTGGGGGAATTCCGAGGCAGACAGCAGATACTGGATATACTTCTCCACAGCCTCCACAGGAAGAGATGCCACATGCAAATCGCGTGATAGTGTTCCGGCAACAGAAAAATATTTCATTTGCACTTATTTGGGATCTGTGTCATCTGGGCTGGTATTACTTAATCTGTGCTTTGTTCTAGTAAGTAGTGTTTTGATCCTGAATGTGAGCTGTGAGAGCCTTCGTCAGTCTCCCAGGACTGCTGGACTCTCGGTTTCCCTGAGGCTGAGATCCTGCGAAGTCTTGGTCATGTGAGTAACTCGATATAGTTACAGCTTGGGGCCATCTGTGTGGGTAAGGTCTCTCAGTGTACAAATGTCACACACTGGAAAATGCTGTAGATTGTTGAAACTCCTGGGTTTTTTTTCTACCAGGAGCCAGCAGGGTTTCTCAGAATCTTCTGGAATGACAGTGGTTCCTCCCTGTCTGGACACATAGGTGCTGGGGGACTTCTTGTCTTGGAAGGCTGTGACATGCAGCCATGTGGTGCCAGTGCTGGCACCAAGTTCCTGGGATGTGCTCTCCCATCCCGGAGTTAAGTAGTTGTTAATTTATAGCTGGGATCTGCTGCAAGATCCCAGCTGTAAATCTTGAGTCTTTAGGGAAAGGCTGCTTAAACAGTATTGCCAAGGTGGAAAGAATCACCGGCACACACCTCTTCCTAAGGCAAGTTGAAGGGCAGAAGGACCTCAGCCTGCTCTATAAATTCTCCACAGGGGGAAGAGAAATCAGGACTTGAATCTGCTCTGAAGGCAAAGATCTCTAGAGCTTTCCCTGGAAGTCAGCTTCAGAGGAAGAAACAGTTGAAAGGATTTGAGGGAAAAGAGACATGTGCTTGGATGATGGTGAGTGAAACTGAAAAGTAAACAGCCTGGCTTATGGGAGGATTCTCAGATGGTGCCTATTGCTCCCAGCCAGCTTGTTCTCTTTTGTGATGGTCTGAAAGAATCTCATGGCGTGACCTCCCGGGTAAAATTAAAAACTTGATGAATTGAAAAAATCCATGAATCATGGTTCTTCTCACTAATTTTGTGACTGGTGTTGGCTGGATTTTGAAGCCTTTTGTAAAGTAAATCACAGCAAATGGAGGGGGCAGAAGGACACTGCTGGCCCAAGCAGATTAGAAGGGTGATTTTGTACTAGAAGACCAAATATCCATGAGTGTGCAAGAGCTCACAAGCCCAGCAGAGCTGTGGGGCAGGGAAGGTGCCTTACAAGAGGATTCCCTTTCCAAAGTGTGTCACGTGCACTGTGAGAAAAGCAGGGAGCCCTGCTTATTTGCATAAAGGCAAATCCTCTCACGGGGATGCATCAGGCACGTGGTGTCCTGAGGATGTATTAGAGCAAGGCTTGGAAAAGATTTGTACCCAGTTTTGCTTTGTGGAAGGGTGAAGGATTTGGTCAGTTGAAATCTCCTTAATTGTTTTTCTGGACACCTGGGTTTCCTGGTAAAACCCTGTCTGATTTCTACCAGCCCTTGCTGCCCCGAGAGGTGAGAGGCTGCAGAGGAAGCAGGTGTGTGCGTGAGTCACCTACAGCCACAAAAGCAAGGAAGTGGTGCCCTGGCTTCTCCCCCCAGCCATGCAGGGAGCCCTGCTGGCTCTCCAGGTGGCCACAAGCTCATGTTTAAAGCTACAAGGAGTGGGGAGGAGGCTAGGGAATTCTCTGAGGACTGAAGTCCTGTCTGTGGCCTAATGTAGAGCTTTCCCCATTTAGCTTCCCATTTAATTGAATTTAAATTCTCTTTTGGTCCTCATACATAGTACAATGCCCTGCTCATATGAATCCAGGCACTGCATTCTCACTGGGTTCTCTGCATGCTGGATCTTCTTGTTTTTAATGTTAAGTGGAGGCAAAGATGAATATGACCATAGGACACCTGACAGAAAACCATCCCCAAAATTGCTACCTGTACTGAAATGTTTCATTTGTGGGTTGATGTTTTTCATCTCTCTAATTTGGTGATTGACAGATGATGTCAAAGTAGGCTTGCACTGTGCAGAGACCCCTGTATGAGCTCATGCAGAAACCTGGGGATAAAATCCAACCAGTAAGTGATGTCAGACAGGGTTATGTTTGCTTGCTGATGTTTATTGTCTTCCTTAAAATTGTGGAAAAGGAAGAGATATTTAAACTTGATTGAAACAAATTGAAGCGGGTATAAATTCATTGGTTTTGCTCTGAATCTTGCAGTTCTGTTTGGCTTATTGATGAGAAATGTGAATTATATTTCCCTTAAAAACTATCCCTTACACTCAACTGGGATATGAAAAAATAGCTATCAAAATAATAAGCAATTTTTCTCCTTGTTGGGGGTGATGGGTTTTATCTTTCTGTGTGTGAGAAACAGAGATGCCTAGGCAATGCGCATTAGTAAGATAGATGGTTTTTGCATGTGATAGCCATGTGATATGGCATAGGAGCTTCCTATAATTATCCTATGCCTGTTGAAGGAGAGCAGTAAATTGGTTCTTTCAGCCCAAGAAGAAACCAAGACTGATTTTTCTGACAATGCTCTCAGTATTTAGGGGTGTTGTCACCAAACCAGAGACAGCACAGGATGTGGCCACTGAAAGAGCACTTCAGAAAATGAGTGGCAGTGGTTAAAAGCCACGCAAGATTGCTCACAAGAAGCAGAGAACAGGGAAATGGGAATCCTTGATGTTGTCTGCTATTCCCACACTCTTTCCCCGCTTTCCTCTCAGGCCAGATTAGTGAAGAACCATGTTTCTCCCCCAGGGAAAGTAACAATTTAACACAGCAGGGAAGAAAGAGGTTTTGCGATGTGCTGCCTGAAATGATGCAGTATCGCTCAACCAACATCTGGTAAAATGTTCCTAAATAGCCTCATCTTCCTGTATCAGCATTTCTAACATCAATAATTTTATTGTTAATAATCAGTAAGATCTGGGATTTCTTGGAAGAGGATGGATGGCTCCATTTGGGGAGAGAATCTAAAGAGCTTTGAAGTATCCTGACAGAAAAATGCTGAGGCAACACCACAATTACTGAGCTGAGAAATCTGCACCAATTTGCAGTTCCCAAATTGTTTGGAAAACATGAGAAATGCTGCCTTGAGAGTAGCTGCTGATGCCTTAATGCCATCAGATTCTAAGAGCTGGAGAGCTCCTGAAGTACCACAATCTTGGGTGAATCTAAACCTGCCGTAAATGTTTCTCCTGGAGCTGCTGTGGCTGCCCATGCTGGTCACATGAGGTGCTTTCTCTACCACTCCCTACAGCCCTAACCCAAATACTTTCGAGAGAAGTTCTTCTCCCATTTCTATCTGGTAAGTCTGAACAAATCCAAGCCAGTCTTCCAGGCAAATTCTCTCCAATCCAGTTCACAAAACTTTCCTTCCACCTGAGAAATCCTTTCCATTTGTCCTCCTCTGCTCAGAACTCTGATCATTCTTGCTTTAAAAAAGATACTTTGATAAACTACGTCGTATAGTTAAAAATAATTATTCACCGTCCTGAAAAGTGGACCCATGTGAAAACTCCAGCACAGGAATGACAAAAAGATATTTTTCAGCTACCAAAGTGATGTGAAATAGTAGCCTGCAGCTGTGTAAGCAAATAGACCAGCCTTAGAGGAATCCACGCAGAGGTCAGTGGTGATCTGTGGACTGGTGTCTGGCCTGCTTTGTGCAGGCAATCTGCTCTGTGCTGAACTGCATGGGAACTCATGTTTTGTTTCCAAGTACAACAAAGCTGTGAGATGGTTCAGCTATGAAAAAAAAAGAAGAAGATGGAGATGAGGAAACTTAATGTGATGCCAACATTAATATTATCTGGCCTTGGTAATGGTCAGAGTTCTCCAAAGATGGAAGTTTCTGGGCCTTCTGCTGCCTTTAGTCTTCTGCTGTTACCTGCTGGCCAAGTGGCTGGAAGAACTGGTGTCAAAAAGGAAGGCTGGTCTCAGCTGATAAAATTAAAGAAGTTCATGCCTCTTGATGTCCCTTCCCACCTGAATTATTCTATGATTATAAATTGTTGGGAGCAGATGGCCTTCAGCAGGTCGAGGTCAATGTAGTAGTTTCTATACAAGTAAATCATATCAGTGTGCAGACTTTCTTCAGCATTTCAAGGAAAGTAGTAAAAGGAGAAATTATTTCTGTTATTTTTCAAAAAAACCCTCAGATCAAGCTGTTAAGGGGGCCAAGTGGCCTTAGTTTGAGAAGGAAGCTTTGTTACAGATCATGAATAAGTAAAAAGAAGGAAATTAATGAAGTAGTTTGCCAGTTTAACACAGAAAAAAAATATAAAGGGACATATCCCAAAGCATACTGTAGCACAGATACTGTTTAAAACATATGGTACTGACCTGGATAGGGACAAGAACATTACCAAATTCATGACTAAGTACAAATGTATCTCCCTATCTATGTATGTACCTGCTAAGGGCTGTTGTACATGGGCATATATGTCCCATGGCATCAATAGCATTCCTAATTTGTGGGGTTAGAGGTCTCTTCTATATTTTAACACACATTTCATTTACTTTTCTAGGTGCACATCTGTCAGAGTGGCTTTTTTTTTCTTTTGGTTACTTGTGTTTTCCTGGTTAGAAACAAATGTATCAACTTTATTTTCATGGCCAGCTTTTCTCGGTCAGAAGGAGTTTTGAAAAACGGATACAGGCATTCTGGATTTGTTTGCTTCCCCTGAAACATTGTTCTGTGACTGAAACTCCTTTGGCAGAGAATACTTTGTCCCCAGGTTTAACAGAGACTATTCTTGCCTCTGAGTTCCCATTCCATTTAGGGAACAATTGTTGAAGTGCTTCATAGATCGACATCTTTCTTTTCATGTGCCAGGGGATTTCTGAACCAGTCCCAAAGAGCCATCTCTCCTGCTCTGAGGCACCATGGCACAAGTCCTGTGTGGTTGTAGCCTGGACTCGTGTGATGGAGTCATCTAAAATGTCCAGGAGATGAAGCAGCGTGGTAGCAGCTGAAACCCCTGGGAGGAATATCAGCTGCTGCACTGGCAGAGGAAGTGTAATGATCTTTAAGTAGTGCAGGCTCCTGAGTAATCTTAATTCCTTACAGAAGAGGTTGTAGGAAGCATCCTTGTGAGCAGCTCCATCACAAGTGAGGCACGATTGCCCAGACATGGGGCTTAGAGCTGGAGGTGAAAAGACAACATCTTAATATTGGTGACAGACTGCTCTGCTCATCTTGAGAGCAAATGGTGTGGCACAGCTCATGCTCATTTGGCTTTCCTCTCCCTCCCTTCCTCCCTCACACCCCAAGCAGGGTGCTTTTGTCCATGTTTTCTTGTGGGAGATGTTATTCATCAAACCAGCCTCCTGAATCACCCTGGGAGAGCATCACTGGGCTGTGAATAAATTGTCAGGGAACATGATGGCTGTTCAACAATACTGATGATAGTGAGATCATATTGGAACCTGTGCCTTGATCCTATTAGTTTGTGAGTCTTAGATGGACCTTCAGTGTCTGAGGGCATGCTAGGTTTGGAAGAGGAAGGTCACAAAGTAACCAATGGAAATATGACCACGCCACTGAGCTCAGGGAGAGAGGATGTAGTTGCACTGTTTTAGAATTTTCCTTTCTCTCTCATGGAGAATATAGATAAACTGTACTTCTTGTACTTTCTTAATCTCTGTGTTTTGTGTTAGGTGTTGTATAAGCCGTGGCCAATGGTCGTAGGAGGTGGATTCTCTCTGACCAATGGTTACTAGTTTATTAGTGTATATAAAAAGAAGTTCTTGTAAATAAATCTCTCTCCTTTGCCATCTTGGGTCCTGTCTGCCTGACTTCCCTGCAAGCTTCCACAAATCCCACGAATAACAGAAAAGCAGCCAACAAGAGGAGCTGTCCCTTAAATTGCAACCTGCTGCATTTATTGGATTGCTTTTTTGTAGTGGAGAAGGTGATGGATTCTTCAACTCTTGGCTGCCCAAATAAGTGGATAAGGACATAATCAACACCTTTGCTAAACTGATGAGCTGATGCAGTAGCTACTTTGTGTAGCTCTGGACTGATGTGCAGGTCAGTGCTGGAGTAGGGCTGTTTTTTGCAGAGCCAAGTGGCTCCAGCCTTTTGTGTCTGTGGTGCCTCCATGGGCAGAGTGAGCCAAGCTCTGGGCCTCAGATTCCCAATCTGTGCATGGCTTGCTCTGTGCCAGGCACTGAGTACAAGCTGGCAGGGAGGCAGTCAGTCCTGAGATAACACGTCCATCATCTTTGAAAAACAGGATTTGTGCACTAACGTTGCTTTTTGTAGAAGGGAAGCCATCATTTATTAAACATCTAAGTTTAGCTTGGTTGGCCATTTGTCACAGATTGGAGGAGGAGAATCTTGGCTGATTCCTGACTGCTTTTCAACTTTGGGAAGGTGAAAAATTTGTGGAGAGAATGAAACTGGAGCATGAAAGCCTGCAGAAAAAGTTGGAGCAGTCACACTCTTACCAAACTGTATGTTCTTACACAGATACATGAAGCAATCTTGCAGAGCATTTCTAGATGCTGGAATAAATAACTGGTGTCTGCAAAGAGCATGTGTTGTGTCTGAAGTCTCTAGTGCACTGTGCTCTTTCCTTTAGGGTGTCTTTGAAGTGAATAAATGTGTTGATATTTGTCCTGTCAGTACCTGAAGGACTTCTTTTTTTAAAATTTTCTCTTAAGGGTAGGTGAAAATAAAGACCACCCATATGTATATATAAGGTGCTTACAGATGAGATTTTTTTGCAAATGGAGAACAAACCTAGAAAGAATATAAAATCAGGAGCCAGCTCTGTGGACAGCCAGAAATATCTTGGCTGGCTGAAAACCTGGTTCTCATCACTGTTTTTCCTCTACTCAGCCAAATCAGAAGTGTTCAAATACTGAAGAGTGTTGCTTTTTAATGCCCTGAGAATTACCCAGAAACCAAAGATTTTCTTTATTCCTGCCTGGAGCTACCAGGAAGCTGTGTAACTGTGTCAGTTCACTTAGTAGGGACTTGTGTTGGCTTGTTGGTTGGCTGCAGGCACCTGGCTGGTTTAAGTGGCAGTGATGTGTAACACCCTACACTTGTTTGGTCTGTAGAACAAGGAGGAGATGCCCTCACCTACTGACATCATTGTGGTAGCTAGTGCAAGCTGGAACCCATCCTGCAAAAAAAAAAAACCCAAAAACTGCAAAAAACCTGCTCGGGAGGAAGGATAAGGACTCTGGTGGTGAGCCTGTTCTCTGTGCTGTGCCACACCAGTTACAGAACCCAACCTGGCTTGTTTCAAACCAAGGTCTGGTAGGAAGAGCCATCACAGCAGCTACTGCAGCTCAAGGAGAAATCCAAGAATTTTTAGCAGGTAGAGGTGTTTTCTTCCTGCACCTCCCTGAACTCATGAGAACCTGAATACAGCTCAGTAGAAATGCTGGACTGGGGATGTGCTGCATGGCGTTGGTGTGCCTCAGGACCTCAGAGATCCCAGAGAAAGGTTCTTGGTTTGAATGCATTCCCTTGGCTATCAGACACAAACATCTCTGGTTCCCAGAGACCCCTCTCCTCAGCTCAGTGATAAAAGCACTTTTTAACACCAAAGCTGCTGTGTTCCCACGCTGCTGCTGTCATGAGGGAGGCTGCTCTTAAACAATAGCAGAGGAATAAAGAATGGCCTTGCTAATCGATATCCTGCCTAGACGCTGAGTCAGGTGGCAGCTCAGGCCTCTTGAAAATTCCTACATTGTTCCTGATTTTTCATTTGACTGGGGTAAATTTTTATCTTTAAGGAAAGAAAACACATGGGACCAACTGTCTCTGCCTGCTCCACCATTCCCTTCCCACACCACCCCCACTCAGTTTTGCTGTCTTTGTCCTGTGGTAGTCTCCAGCAGTGAGGGATATAGATATGGTTTGCTAGTTTGGACTTGGAGCTGAGTGTGATGTGCTGCGGTCAGGACAAGGTGACTGTGGTCTGAGCAGGGCACCCTAAGTGACACACACCTGCAAGGCTTTAGAGAATGCAATCTTTCACACTTGCATCTCCATGTGGGCTCATATTTAAGTGTTTGGTCTTAAAATGGTCAGAAGGCAAGACAGGGATGCAGGCACAGATTTCCAGAAAATTTCTCCATAGATGAATGTTTGGAGCCCTGGCAAGATGCTAAGACAGTCTGTGTGTGAACAGACATTTGGAAAATTGACAAAAGTGATACTTGCTTAAACAAACTGCAAGATCCAGTAGCTCACGCTCTTGAATCCACCTCAGCTGCACTAAAAACATTTTCCAGTAGAAGAAGGGGGACAGGGAGGCTTTTTGAAATCTCTAAATCTCACAGAGCCTTGCAGAATCCTGTTTGGGGGTTTCATCCAGCTTGTGCCATTCCTGAGCATCACCCCAGAGCTCTTCTCACCAGCCTGGACCAGGGCAGGGAGAACTGTGGCTCTGCTCCTTCACCCGCACCAAAGGCTGTGGAGGAGAAAGTTCAGAGACCTTCAGGATATTCTTCAGGGCTGGGGGGTCCCTAGGAAATCTTTGTGGCTCTTTGGCTCTGCTTGCCTCCTGCAGAAAGGCCTCAGCAGAGGGGGAGAGCGTGGTCCTGGCTCTGCCGTCAGGCAGGAACTCCTGGAGCTGCAAAGGGAACTGGTAACGGTTACGTTTGTGCATGTAGATATGAGATAAGAGCTGACCTACCCTTCACCCCAAACTGAACTCTCTGAAGCTCAAACAAGGTAAGCAAGTGCTTGTGAAAATGCTGGGGGGAAGCCTGCCAGTCTGGCAAACTTGCTGCCCCTGTCTGGGGCTGGGAGCAGACCTTGAGCTGCTATCCATGGGGTAATTGCGAGGTCCATGAGGAGCTTGCTCTGCTCTTGACTAAAACGCTTGAGGACTGATGGCACAGAGAGATGAGGAGCTGAGGGTGCCTGTCAGGAACTAGAGAGAGGGGTGGGCGATGGAGGGAGAAACAGAAATTACAGACAATGGAGGAGTCATTTCAAATTAAGTTGAAATAGGATCTATCTATAAGATATTTGAGCAGGGTCTTTCCAGCATGCTGTCTCTGATTGTTGCTCACAGATATTCCTACAGCAACACACATTACTGTCACAGCCTCTTCCTCCTGTGCAAATATAAACAGGTCAACATCCACATCTAAGTGTGTGACAGCGTTCCTATATAGGAAATCTGTTTCTTCTGGGAAAGAAACATCTCCCTTTAGTGATATCCCTGAGTGTTTAAGTCTCCTGGGATCCTCAGATGTGTTTCGCCCCGCACAGGAAGTGGTGCCTGCCAACACAAGCTTGGTATGGCATGGGGAGGGCTGCCCTGGCCCAACAGCAAGCTCTCACCCCTAAACCCTACGTGCCTGCTGCCCCAGGAGCGAGCAGGAGGATCTGCCTGTGCTGCTGCTGCCTGTGAGGTGCATTGGTGAGATGTGGTTTTGTATTGCATCTCAGGGAGTAGGGACACGCTCTTTTTGCCCCTATGAAAACTAGGAAACAGAAAGCATGGATATCTCAGGAGGCGTTTTCCAGCAAGCGTACACCAAGAAAAAGTGACTGCCTCTTCTCTCTATGAATGAAAATTCAGGGTGCCAGAGGGTCACACAGCGGGGCTGGTTAAACACTCGGAGCAGCTCAGCCTGGCACAGGTGGGGGCTCCTGGGGGGAGAACTGAACATTTCTTTTCAGACCTGGGTTTCTGTCCTGAGGCTGCTCGTAAGAACTTCATTGGCACCAGCTGGGGAAGGGAGCAGCTGAGCCCACCATACCTGTCCCATGGGAATATAAGAGAGTCCCTTAACTCATAGCTGTGGTTGTGGGGGGTTTGCTGTGTGTCGGAGCCTGGTGGTAGTGCTATGGTGAGTTGGTTGCTCTCCAGAGCAGCGTTATGTGAGCTGCTGGGCCTCAGCTGTGGTAGCCCAAGCACTGGGGGCATCCTTGCTACATGTGTGGGTCCAGATTCCTGAGTTTCAGGTTGTTTTGAAACACTCTGATCAGTCTGTGGCCACTTAGGCTGTCTCTGCTGTTGCCGTGTGGAGTTAATGGTCACCAGGGCAAGGATGGATCCAGGATGTTTTTGCTCTAACAGCACATATTGCCATGTGATATGGCTAAGCCTCCTCTTCTTGTGTGGGACTCAGCTCAGGGACTGTGTGGATGCACAAAAGAAATAAATTTCTTGTGAGCTTCTTCACCTTCCCCTGAAAAAATCTGGTGGAAAAAGACTTAAGTCCTAATCGAGCTGTTAGTCCCAGCAGGTTTCCTAGGCCTGGGGGCTTGCCTGAGCAGGGGGCTAATCTCTGTGGGGTGTGTGCCAGGCATGCTCCGGGGGCTCTGCTGCAGGCATGTTGTGAGTGCTTGCCTGGGAAAGCAGGCACTGCAGGCAGCACATCTTTCCTCTCTGGGAGGGAATGGTGGGCTGGCATGAAACAACCAAGGTACACATCCATCAGCGTGTTTCAGCAGCAAAAAATCTCTTAAATGCTCACTGGGGAATCCACAGGAGGTTGATAAGAAAACATTTGTTCCCTGCAGGGCTGGTGCTGTGACAGCTTCCAGTGGAGATGGGCTGGACGGGCGGACAGGAGGCTGCGTACGGAGAGGAGAGGCTGGAAGGTGCCTCCTTCCAAGGCAGCAGCTGTGAGAAGGAGCCTGGGCTGCTCAGTGTCACCACACACGTGGCCCGTGGGGAAGCGTGAGCCCGGCTTCAATCCTTGTCAGTGGCACCTCGTTGACTTCTAGCGCTTCCTTATCGTGTCTGCGCTCACCTCGTGGCACTGATAAAATGCCATGGCCGGGGTGATCTGCAGCGCAGCCCTGCAGAAAACCTCGCAGAGCATGGGAGGCTGAACGGCCAGCGACCAGCCCGGGGCTCCAGGACACAGCAGGGTAACAAAGGAATGCTCCTAACCTGGGACAAGGTGAGGCTGGGATGATCTCCAAGGTGTATCCTGTGGGAGTGGCACGGCAGCATGTGAATTTTGGGTCACAAGAGGGGTTTGCAAAAGTCGGGCTTGCTGTGACTTTTCCATACCCAGCAGAGTTGGAAGTGTAAGCCATGTGAAGTGATTGCAGGATGTTAGTTCTCAGAGCTATAAACAATAGAGTTGGGAAGGAATGCCCAGGGTTATTTTTTTTTGTGTTGTTGCTTTGGTGGTTTCTTTGGGTATTTTTTTTAATTCTTCCCCAGTAATAACATATTTCTTTTTCTTGGGGTATTAAGCACCTAAGGAGTTCTGGTACAAACCTTAATTACCACTAAAAAAGTGTATTATTTTACAACATGTTACTGCTACCTTACCTCTAGGGTGGGTAGGGTAGGCCTACCTGTGGGCCCACAGCAATTATTAAAGGTGGTTTTAATTATTTTTTTTTTTTTTTTTACAGGCAAGCAACTTGCAGTGATTCACTTGGGAGAGTCCTCTTGATGGGTTAGAACTAAGGGCCCCTGAATGTAAAACCCCAAGCATCTACTGAGCAGGTATGTAATTTTTGAAATCTGTAATTGCTGCCAAACTGGTGTACAGTATCTTGCCACTACAGAAGAAAAATGAAACCTGGCTGGCTGGAAAGAAGAATTTTCCTTCTCAGTGTGAAATTTAGATGTGTAAGAATGCTTTATTTTTCTTTTCCTTAAAAAAAAAAATGTATTTCTGAAAGGATCTTAAACTTAATGTCCTTCTTCCTGAATTGGAGAGAAAATCCATGAAGCCAGACTTCCTTGCTGGAGAAAAACTTCTAAAGTTTTTTACCACAGAACTTGGGGTCAAAGTCCTTCATTTTATTCATGGTTGAAGATTTGACTCCACCTTTATTGCTCCAAATATTCTAAATTATTAAAAGTGAAACAAGGGACTTCTCTAGAGGAAGGAATTATCATTAACAACAGAAACTTGAAGTAAAATCAATGAAAGGTTTCAATTTGACTTGCTGTTCTGCTTTTACATCTTATTCAGAAAATAGGTTTATGCAGCTCTTGGCATCTTTTTCTCTTCTTAGGCTACAGCTCTGCTCTGTACTATGTTATTCATTGCATGTTCTTATCCCAGATCTCTTATAGAGCACTACTCTTGCAATCATCCCTGTAATCACTTCCACATGCTGCAAACTTGCGGAATGGAACAAACTCCTTCCATATTCCCTGTATTCACATGAGCTTTGCCAAGTTCTTACTCTCCAATACTTGCTGGGATACCTCAAAGTTTATTTTCAAAATCATAGTCCCAAAGCTCTTCTCACAGGAATATCCAGTGTTGCCCCAGTCACCTTTAGGAGTCTCTTACTTTTTTCCCACCAACTTTGATCTTTTTCTGTGCTTTTGAACTGTTTCTCCTCTTCTGCTTTCTTTCGTTTCTACCCAACATCTTGAACTAGATTCTCTTTATTTCATAGCCTCACCATTTCTCCAGTCTTCCATGATCCCCTGCCAACATCTGGAAGTCTGTGTGGGAAACCTGGGCCTTTTCCCAAGACCACCACTCTTCCTCACCCCCAGCACTTCTGCTCTTCCTGACAGTGCCATTCAGATTCCCACACCTTTTACTGTATTTAAACTCTGTCTTGCATATGAACCTGTAAAATCTCACCAGTTTTTCCCCTAAATCCTGACTCTTTGTCTATAATGTCTAACTGAAAAGCTCCCTTATGCCTTTTTTCCAAGCCTTCAAAATTTATTGTACAGCACTTTAACACTGTTAGGTTTTTTTAATTTGTTTTGACTCTGTTCACACTGGACAATTTTGGGAGCACAAGGCCTTGAAGACAGTGAATAACTGATTCCCCTTGACATGAGTACTGATGGTCTGCCCACCTAGGAGTTAGGCAAGGGAATACGAAGGTGTTTGTGTACCAGTTTGCCATCTGGCACCTGCTGTTAGCCCTTTGAGAGCAGTACTTGGTATCTAGTTCTTGATTCAGTCTGCTGGGATCCATAGGCTGGGATCTCTCTGCCTCTCCTTCTGTCAGGGCTAGATCTCATACAGGTTTTTCTTTGAAATTTTAAGGAACTTCCACTTCAGGTTTGAGTGATTTTCATTCTAGAATGTGCTCCAGTCTGAAGGGTAGAGTCTTTTGTCCGAGACACTTGAGGTCAAATGGAGAAAGTGTTGAATTGATTTTTCTTTTTTTCCCTTATATTCTAGTGAAATGTCCTAATTAGTGACCTACTAGGCCACATCACCACCAGCCTGACTTACTATAATTTTATCTTTTTTTTTTTTTTTTTTTTCCCCTGGAGTGCTTTCTGACAAAACCCCCCTGCATTTTGTATGTAGACCTGGAAAGACAGCAAGGTGGTGAGTCCCATTTTCAGATGGATACATGTGCTTCAGATTGGTGTGAGATATCCATGCCCTTATGAAGTCCTGCCCTTGGCCACTGCTTTTCCATGGATACCCCATGTGGCATCCCCTAAGGGTGCTGGTATTTGTTGGTGCTCTTCTGAGCCACCCAGTGCCAGCCACCTCCACTCTTTGTGCAGCAGTGAGGGGATGTGAGCTGTCAGCTGAGCTGCTCCTGTTTGCTGCTGACCTAGTGAAACAGTTCACTGTGACAGCAAAAAAGAAAGGAAGAGGAGGAGAAGAAAAAGGGAAATAGAGAAAATAAAAAGCAGAGCATGAATTTAATGAAAGTGGGGGAGAACTTCTGGTATTATAATGCTACCAGACTTGGGTTTCTTCAGCTCCTGCTGTGCTTTGCTAAAAATGAGTCAAGTTAGGAGCAGCAGATGTGAATGTAACAACTGTACAACTGTCAGGGGAATGGGAGAAGCTATGAGAAATCCATGAATTAAGTAGATTCTCTTGCTTTCTTTGTGTGGAGGTCTTAGAAGTGGCAGTTTTCAAAGTGTGGCCTACTGACTGCTCATGTCAAGTGATTGGGATGTTGTGGAAGGTGAGAGAAGGGTGCAGCGAGCAAGATGCGTGATATGTTTTCAGACAGGAAAAGGAGAGAATTTGGAGAATGGGTTACTGGAGCTGCTGAGGGACGATGGGGTAGCTGGGAGGAAAGATGTAGCTCAGAAGTAGACACTAATGTTGCAGAAATGGGGATGGGAATTCATATAGCTAAGAATAAATGCCTTTATGGAAAGGATAGTGGTGGTTATTTGGTAGCCAGACTCTTAAATGATCAAAGAGTTTAGTAACACCCTCTGACTTTGCCTTGCTCTTCCAAAAATATATCATGGCTGTGTGGAAGGTCACCTCCCCTCCGTTCTTAGATGTTAATCACCCCCTTCAATATACGTGGCCTATCAGATTGCATGGGCTGGGTAAACACTGGGATATATGATAGCACATTTGCTGAGCTGCAGGATCCAAAGGTAAGGTTGATATCTGGAATGCCAAGATATTTGTGAGAGGAGGCTGGATTCCTGCTCTCTTCAGCTGCTTGCCCTCCAAATGGAAGGAGAAGGCATTTCAAATTCCTTGCAGGCTCCAGGCTATAAACAGGCTCTTCCTGTATGAAACAATAAGAACCTAACAGTAATCAGGAGATGCCTGCTTTTCTGAACAGGTCTAATACTCCTGGGATATGCTTTTATGAGGAGGATGAAGCCCATGAGTTGGGGGGACAGAAGTGCCCACTGCTACTGGTGTAGGTCATCCAAGAAGATGGTATTGAAGACAGAGTCACAGGGTAAAGAAGAAATGAAAGTCCCATCAAGATGAAGCAGACAGAGACAGAAAGGGGAAGGAGTCAAAACAAAAAGAAAGTAGGACAGGAAGAAAATAATTAGGCAAAGGTGGGATAACTATTAGCATTGTTTTGTACAATGGAGAAGTGGCTCAGCCATTGAATACACTTCATAAACACTGTATTTTTTCAGCTAGCTGGGCTAAGGGCCTCTGTGGGGGCAAGTACACAAATGATGGGTCCCCAAGCCCTGCTTCTCTCTACAAATTTAATGAGGGCAGAATTTATCACCTACATAACTACCCTGAATTTATCTGGGGGGAGGTGCTGTGGCCCTACCATGGTCTGGCTTCTCTGTATCAGATTTTTGAGGAAGGCTGTATTCCCAAAAGTAATGTGAAGGTTGATATGAGCAAGGGAATGCATTTGGTATTCTGCTTTGTGGATCACAGGGCGAGTGCCACATGCAGTAGTCATGGATGCTGTGTTTATCCTCACCCCTCTCACTAGCTTGAACACAGTGGTACTGCAGCTTGAGTCTCTGAAACTGTTCTTGGCATGTAGGCTCTTTGCATTAAGAATCTCCATGGGTCTGTCACTACAGGCCACAGCCATTCCTTGGGGTGAAGAGGATGCAGTGTCTTGGTGCTTTGGAATTACTTGTAAAACGTTGCTCTGTATTGCCTGGTCCTAGTCAGGGGACTGAAGTGAAGGTTACTAAAATGCAAACCACCTGGATGATACGGGAACAGAAGTGTCCCTCACAGCTGGAAGAAAATCTTCTAGGAGGTAGGTTGTTCTCACATTCATCAGCTATGACAGTGGGGGGAAATGTGCCTGTCCAGGTAGGACCTGTTTCACCTGGACCCTTTGTTTGCACTGAACAAAGCCATTGGATTTTATACCTTCTTGTACAGTGATCCTGCAGTAAAATGTGAAAGTTCAGATATTCCTGTAGGCATAGACTATGTGACTCTGTCCCAGATGGGAAATCTGCATGGTAAGATGCCAGATCTGTGAGCCCTTCTCCTCCCTGAGATGAAATTCCTTTTTTCGTTGTGAATCTTACCAGCCAAGGGTGTTGCCTCACCTTATTCATTAGCCAGTCAGTGTTGGTGTAATTAGGGGTTAAGTAGTTAATATTAAAAAAATCCCTTGGAAGTCAAGGAATCCATACATTTGCTTACTTGTAATTTGTATATTGCCCCTGAGGCAAACAGGCATGGGAATGCAATCCCATATTTGTGTATTTAACAACTGAAGAGAAGATGTGAGAAGAGAGTTGAGTTTACAACTGTGTAACGAAAAGCTTTGACTGTGTAACCTCCTGTGTCACCTTCCCTGCATCTTCCTGGTGGCCCAGTCCTGTGAAAATCCTGCATTTCAGTGTGCATTGAGATTGGCTCTCCTGACACAGGATGGAGCTAAGAGTGTGCTTAAGCTTGCTTTTGTCCCAGCCAGAGAGGGGAAGACTGTTTCTTCACTAGGGGCCTGCTCATGGAAGGCTCTACAGGAACATTTATCAAATGTGGCTTTACTTAAAGCTCTTACTATCAAATTACACGACTGAGCCAGGGATAGGTGGTGCTGCTACAGCGCTTCTAGAGATGTTTGTTGTTGGTGTTTTTTGCACTGCAGATGTTAGAACTTTACTGGAAACCCATCAGTCCTCCAGATGGGTGGAGATGTGTAGTTGTACAGGGGAGTAAACACTGCAAAATTGGTCATTTGTGGCTGAATACTATGGAGCAAGACAGCAGGATAGTAACTGACCAGTAGGAATGACTCAAAAATCAGTGAGCTGCAAAAAAACAAACAAAAAACCATTACTGCAATAGCCTGGATGACTCAGAAAGATGGGGCCAAGCATAACATTAGCTGCTGTAAGTCACATGTCCAAGAATAAGGAATACACACTACACTTATCAGCTGGCAAGTTTGTCTTGGGAAGCAGGGAAGGGAAGGAATGGGGGCTGGTGCAGCTCACTGGCTGATTACAAAATTCCAGGAGGATGCTGTAGCTGAGGGAGCTCACGCAACTTTCAGTAAATCACCTCAAACTGAATGGCTCTAGGAAGGGCTGAGTGTGTGTGTGTGTGTGTGTCATTTAGCACTAACATGGTTACTTCCCACGAACTCTGTTTAGTGCTTTTGTTGGTGATTCCTGGATGGAAGAGGTTTCAGGGACAATGCCTGAGGGTGTTGAAGAATTGGAAGTGTGCCTTCCAGTAAAAAAGGTCAAAAAGCTAGAGGGAAAAGGGACAGCTGAAGGTTTACTTCTTTGGTGTCTAGATAATACAAGGAAAACAAAGTCTCTATGGCCCAGGAGACTGAGGGGCACTAAGATCCAAATACAGGAATATGAAACTGGGTAAAACCCCCAAAAATTATATGAGGAAAAGCACTATTTTAAAAACATCTCCTGTAATTAACCACTAGAAAAACTCAGTGAGGGTTTTGGAGGATCCTTCCCAGGAGGCTTTTAAGTTGTGGCTGGATTCTTGTCAGAAAGCAGACCCTTGCAGAGATGGGAAGGATTTCTGCCAAGTTTTCTGACACAAGTTTTCAAAGATTTGGGTCTGGATGACCATGCCAGTTCTTTCTGGCATTGTGCTCAGATGTTGGCTCACATCTGTTGGCACCTCTGGGGCTGAGAATTGGGACCTCGGGGCAAGAGCAAAAAGCAGCCCCTCTCAGCCCAGGCATTACTCCTTTTCACCCTGCCCTGTGCAAACAGCCACCAGTATTTGGTTCACCTTTTTATTGGATTATGTTGCAGTAATAGTCCAAAGTAAATGAAGCTTCATTAGTGTCCACCGAGGTGGTCAGTGGTAAGAGGTACCAATTTTCATTTATCAGTGTTGTTTCAATTCTTCTCTGGCCAAATCAAAGCACTCCCTTTACATACCATCATCTATGGCTTTTGCCATCCATTTCAAACTTTAAACCCTGTTACTCCCTTGTATTTCTGAGCCAAACTAGAATGATTCTTTTCCTTCTGCTACCTCAATGAACATTTAGATTTTCTTTTGTGGAAAAGCTATATTCCCATGACGTCAGGAGTTTTGCTTTATTGCTTACCTTATTCCCCACAGACTTAAGCTGTGCCTGTGGAAGAATCAGAGATGCAATGTACCATTAGAAATGTCTGAGAGCAGGAGAAGTTTGGGAGAGCATCAAGAGGTGCCAGCAGAAGTTCTGAGCCTTTGCACACAGCCAGCACAGCCAGGTACTTGCTGTAACAGCAACAGAATTTCCTGGGAAACACAATGGCCACTTGTGAGCCAGCCCTAGCCAAGGCAGCGCAGGAAAACCGGGGAGGGCAGTGTGTCCCTGTGGGCAGCGGGGCTGGCTGGGTGTAGCGTGTGAGGATCTGTGGATGTGACTGCCGAGGCTGTGCAGGGTGGGAAGCTTTTCCTCCAGTGACTTCACCTGGATTTTGTGCCAACCTCGGCACACAATGTTATCACTGCGAGCCAGCACATGGTCAGGATGGCTGTGCTCGCACAGTGGCCCCCAGGAGACTTTCTCCAGTCCTTGCAGCTTTTGGGCTTGGTGGCTCTTGCCAGAAATATGCCATGGTTCCATTCCATAGGTTTGTTTCCAGCGGTGCCAGAACTTCCTCTGCTCGTGGATGACCTATACCACTGGGGTGGAGATCCAGTTGTGAGGAGTAAAAGTGAAAGGTTTTGTTAGGACTTGAAGCAGGCACCTCTGCTCTACCCCACCCCTCCCTGGCAATCTGGGCTGCTCTTGGCTATTTCTTTATCTAGGGTTTATTGCTGTGCAAAACAGCTGAGTTAATGAGTCATTGAGAACACTCGGTCCCTGCTGCATGGGGACTTTGCTGCCCGGATGGAAGTCGTTCCCAAGAAGTCCATTCCCTTTCTGTAGCAAACACACAGCTGTTGAAACCTCTTGGAAAAATAAATGCAGTCCTTCAGAGCTCAGGCCCAACCTATGCCAGTGGTTTCCATGGGTCAGGGATGTGCGGTCTGCCTACAACTGTCATTCTTAAATACCTTGCCTAAAAGGGAGAGTTGGGCCTGGATCATCAGAATCTCTTGGCAATTTCAGAGATCTCCATTCATGGCAGTCTACAGAAGTTCTATCTTCTCTCTAAGGGACACATTGTAGATTAAATGCTGCCTTTAGAAGTCCCAGCCTGAACCTGCCCTCTTCCCTCCTTGCCCTAGGAGAAAGCCTACATTGTTTTTGTTTTCTTGTTCCATGAATAAGACCTTTCTGCTCAGGCAAGCTCAGGCATCTTTTCCTTAAACAAAGAACCTTTCCTTAATTCTTTGGCGGACTTTGGTTTTCCCAGAACAGATGTTTCTAAGACATCCATGTTTTTCATGCTTTGGCATTCAAAGAGTGCAACAGCACTGAACTAGTTTGCAGAAAAATGAGGTGGTTCCAGCCTTTGACATCTGAGGTTCATTAGTGACTGGTCTTCGGTATCAGGGAGACACAAGTGTCTGTCTTCAGCTAAATTAAAATCTACTCAGAGGACAGTCAGATGGCTTTTGACAGGCATGACCATGTTAGCACCAAATAGCACCTAAGAGAATTTGCAGGAGTCTGGGTTTTTTTAGGGGTATCTTTGAAGGGCGTGATTGGCAGGTGCTTGTTCAGAAGTCTTAGTAGGGTCACTGACAGCTCTCCAGGATTGGTGCTTGTGCTCCAGTGGAGTTGAAATGGTGCAGTTCCAAACAGGAGGTTGCTGGCACCTTCATGCTGGGCAAGACTCCTCAGGATGATGCAGCACATCACCACCTGTGATGCTGCTTTCTGGGTTACCTCAGAAATCATAAATTATTTTTGGGAGGTGGATGAGAGATGAGCAGATTTGAGCCCTTAAAATTACATACCAGCAGCCCATGTGTAGATCTGCAGTCTCACGTGATCAGTACGTGAAGACATTTCTGGGGGGTACCTTTTCACCTGCTTCATTCAAGCTGGCAGGTAGTCATTAAAGTAAGCTGGCATTTGAACCAGAAAATAAGCATTCTTTTACTATTTTGATGAATTAGGGGTCATGAAGAACCCATAATAGGGAGCTTTTGATGGCAGAGGGCTTTCATGATAATTGGAGGACAAGCCAGGCAGGACTGAGGTGTATCCACGTTGCCTCCACGTGTCAGCCCAAAGATGTGCAGTGTGCTGCCCTGGCAGCTCGAATGCTGCTCAGCTACCCCGAGCTCAGAGTCCTCCAGGAAGTCACTGCTTCCTGGGACAAAGTTCTCCATGACAGAGATACAGCTGCTCTCCCTGCAGAAGTGCAGGAACTGACTTCCCTTCCTGTGCTAAAGCAAACTCTGTGTTTGCCCAACCCACTGAGCCATCAGGGTGCTCTAGATCAGCCATCCCCTTTTCCATGATTCATCCTCTCCAGGACTTGGTGTCTTCTGTAAAACATTTGATGTTTTCTTCCAGGTTATTGACTAAAAATATCCTGATGCCAAGCACCCTCCAGGATCTTGATACAAACATACTATAAAAAACCCCAATCACTTCTAGTTCTCAATTGTGTTTTGGAACCAGTCTGATAGGTCATTTATAGTCTGTTTAATGACTATTATCTTATTTTTATGCCAAGCAAGTTCTTTAATCATAGTGCTGTATGATAGAAGGGAAACTGCCTTCCAGGATCTCAAGTATATTGTACCAGCTTTGTTATATTTAACAATGGTATGTGCAGTTTCCTCAGAGAAAAGTAGGAACACAGTTCAGTGGGGGTGAATTTTCTATAAACCCATGTTGGTTGCCCCTGGTTGTATTTCCCTCTTTTTATTCCCTGTGCTCGTTGTTAGCCACTTCATTATTTAGTTCAGTCTGAGATCCTATCAGGGGTCTGCAGTTACCTGTGAGTAATTATGAGATAATTATAAAATAATTATGTCCTCCATAGTCTTTACAAAATGCCAGACTATGGGATTTCTTCTTCTCCTCCAGGACCTACCCATTGCACCAAGAAGTACAGAAAATCAACATAATTACAGGAATTGTGTGCATCTGATGAAAAAAACCAAACACCAAACCCAAAGGAAATTAGAAAGTTCCAGTGCAAGGTACCCAGTCCTACTGATTTAAAATGCCTGACTTTAGTAGGTGGTATTTAACTCCTCTGAGATACTACAAGAATAGACATGTCATCAACAAAGTCTTCATCAATTACTTTCTTTTCTCAGCAGTAGCATAGGAATATTTATTGATTTCTTTTTTTGTTGTCTGCATTGTTATTGAATGATCTAAGTTTTCCACCTGATAACAAATCAATGAGTAGGACTCATTTTTGTCTTAATTTTGTATTTTAGAAAATACCTTTGTCAGTCTCTTTTTTTTTTTTTCCCCCTTTTCACATCCATCATATTTTTTGTAATTCCTATGTTCTAATTTATATTCAGCTTCTCTCTTACTATTTGTTACATACGTTTTACTTACTGGACTTACTTTAAGCCCTCTCATTTCAGTTTTAAATCAGGCTATGTTTTTTCAGTTGCATTATTCTTTCTTTACTGGGTAGTTGGGTATTTTTGGTACCCCCATAAACTATTTTTTAAGCAGTTCTCAATAATTATTTATATTTTTGTACTTAAATACTTTCTTTGTGTTGATTTAACCCAGAATTCTACTCAGGGCTGGGAAACAGAATTTTTTTAAAGCAACAGATCTTTCAAAGCATTGCATTACCAGTTTGGACCTTCTTCTGCTTTCATATAAGAGTGCAGCGAGCTGGGAATCAGTGAGCCTGCTACCAGCCTCTCATTTCTGCCATTACTTTACCCATCCAGATAAGGGAAAAACAGGTTTTGTTCATTTTGGATTTAAAGTTTGCAAAATGAGGAAGCTGTTAAGAGCATTTAAAAATCCCCAAGGCTGTTTTTGAATCAGAAACATCACCGTGTGTTAAGTTACTGCTTAACTTAAGTTCATTTTTTGTTTGATGAGTGCTTGAGTAACCAGTGCTTCCATATTCCAGTGTTGCCTGGTTATCCCTTGTCGACCCAAATTACCAATCCAGTTACTGGAGCACCAACTCACAAATATTGAATACTGATAACTGGGAAATTGTGATTCAAAGTCACAAACAAGCTAGCAGGTATTTTTATTTTTTGCCCCACTTCTGCCCTCTCACTCTTTCTTAGGGCTATACCTATTGATTTTAACATTGTCTTACAAACTATCCCAACATCTATTCCAGTGTCTTACAGCTTTAGTCCCCTGGGCAGGCAAAGCCTTGATGAATATAAACTGGAATGGAATGCCACAATTGTATGCAGCTGAAGAGGATGTGCTGGAATGGACTTGACTTCTATATTGTGTTTCTGTAAAGGAGGGCACGCTTTTGAAAGGCAGAGTCAGGGCTGCAGCTGCATAAACTCAGCACTGCTCAGGAGGAGTAGAAACCCACCAAACCTGCTGCCCCCTGGGCCAAAGCAGGGGGGCAAGCAGAAATACTAGAGCTCATGTCCTTACTTCAGAGCTTTGGGGACTGGAGAGACACAGGCCATTAAAATACATGCCTGTATTTTGCTGAGGAACCACTGTAACAATGGCTGTATTCACTGTGATGTTGTTTATCGATCAGACAAGAATGGAACCTCATAGCTCAGGGCATGGGGGAGAGTTTTCAACACTTGCTGTGCCAAGCGGGGATTTAGAGGTTTGCCACAGAAATAGCTGCTGGAAATTCTGCCAGGTTTCACACAGGACAGGGGACCCCCAAAGAATCTTAATACTTCTTTTAAAAGGATCCTGATATGCTTTAAACCATATTCCTCCTAAGAATATCATATTCACTGAGCAGTAGCAGGACTGCAAGGGATTGAAGTTCGCTGGAAATAATGAAGAAAAAGCTCTCCAGGTCTCTCCAAACTGGAGAAGCCCTTTGGCTCTCCCACTTATGTTTTCTGGCAGGTCTGTACGTAGATAATCCTCGACTCCCTTCATCTGGCTGTTTATTAGTTTGAAGCCAAATTGTCTCAGGAAATGCTGAACACCTCTGGATGAATGATGGACAGGTTGTCTTCTTGATCAGGAAAAGAGAATGACTGGCTCAACAGCTTCCAAGTTCAATAACCTCCTTTACTTCTTAATAAATTGCTGAGGCATGAGAGGCTTCCGTTCCTTGCTGGCATCTTTTACAGTGTGCCCAAAGAAACAATCATATCAGGCTCAGGAAGACTGAAAGGGCAGGGAAACAGGAACTGTCCCCACAGATGTCCTCCCCAGAGAGGCTGGGAACATGCTCTGCTGTGGGAAATGGGAAGCTGAGGTCAGCCAAAGTGCACAGCAGGTATGCACATCTCTTGGGATGGGAAGAAGAGATAACGGCCTGCTTTGCCATCTCCATCCCTGTCCTGTCCTGCAGATGAGCTCTCCTGGGCCACCTTTGCACCTTGCATGCCAAGTGGACCTCCACTGTGTCATTCCATGGTGTGGAAATGAAGGCAGGGAGATAAAGGTGGAGAGAGGGTGGTGACAACGCTCCTGAGAGCCCTGAGCCTACCACTCAGCAAGGCAGGCCTTGGTGCTGTGAGAAGAGCCCAGAAGAAGTGAGAAAGGAGTAGGGAATGAACCCCCATCAAAAACTGGAAGGCAAAAAACCTAATGGACAGTGAGGTAACACGGGATGATTCCGCACATACAGACTCGTTCCCATCTTTCAGAAGCTTTGTCCCTTCCAGCTACTTGTGCCTGGGAATGTTAAGAGATTGTACAAAAAGTCATGATAAAAAAAACATATGGAGATCCCCTCAAGAGGCTGGGAGATATTATTAGCTCCTCTTTTACTGGCAGGCCTGGAGCAATTAATTATTACCAGAAGTATTATCAGGTACTTGTCACTGCTTTCCCTGGATCCACTTCACATAGTCCAGATTGGCTGTAAGCAACATGTTCCCTGACTGGCCTGATACCTCACAACTCCTGACAGCAGTTCCTCTGTTCCTCTGAGGAGGATCTCAGCATTTGTGGAAGGGCCATAACCTCAAATATATGGTGAGAGAAATTGGAGTCCATGGACCACTTAAGTATGCACCATGCCTGTATTTTCATATCTTCTCAGTGATGTCCTCCAGCTGATGTATTCCACCTCTGTGACCAGGGAGTAAGTTTTAGGCAGAAGGCAGAGAAAGAGACAGGTAAGAGGAGGTTATATGGGGACCTAGGAAAGGCATTTTGTATATGATGGCTCCATAATGCATATTTAACACTTTGCTTACAAGCTCTGGGCCCTGTCCCAGTGCTGCTCTTCAGAAAGAGCATCTGCAATGGCATGAGAGCTTAGAATCTATAACCAACACACTCTTGTAAAGGTCTGTGCTTCTAGAAATAGCCTGGTCAGGTTTTAAGTGAAATCATGCTGATCCATGAAATCATGTGTCTAAAGGAATACTATCCTCTCCCTGGCCCTGATGCTGCTGCTGCAGTAGCACAGCACCTACCTTTGACACATGAGAGTTCATCTTCTTTGCCTTATGTGTTCTTTGCACTTTTAGTGAAATTTTTATTATTAACCATGTTATTATTAAAGGGAAAATCATGCAGGTCAGCTCATTTACCTGTGGAATATTTGCTGGAAAAGGAAGACAGGGTAGAGTGAAATTACAGATTTTACTAGCAACAAAAGTGTTTTCTCAACAAAGTTTACACTGAGTCTATAGGTAAAATTACAGACATCAAAATGATGCCTTCATGTCAGTTTAACTCCACCTGTTTAACCATTGTAAAAGTACTGCAAAAAATCGTGTTCAGAAACGGTATTACAGCATCACCACAACTTTCCCGTGTTTGCTGTGCCTTATTTTTGTATCTGCAGAAAACGTTTAAGAGATAAGTGAAGAGAAAGGTCGGGTGTAGCCGGGAGAAGGCACAGCGTGCCCGTGACGCTGTTTCTCATGCACAGCATCCCTCGGTGCCGCGGCGCTGCCGGCGCATGGATGAGAACACACCGCCCGCTAGCGGCTCGGGCTGCGGGACACACGGGCTGCTCCTCCGGCGACTGCACCGGGACAGGTGCGTGGCCATCCTTCCTCCCGCCCTCGGATAAAAGCAGCAGCAGCGTGGAGAGAGCTGGGGTGAGCAATGGGAAGCAGTACAGCACCTCCGTGCTTCACACTGCCCCAGCTAATTAGCCCCACTCCAGAGGAGGTAATGAACTCCAGTGGAATTCCTTGCTCACACAGCCAGCCTGCTCCCAGGCCTGAGCTGGTGTCTTGCCAGCTCAGCGTTGCACTGGGTGGTGTAGACAACCCACAGTGTCCAGGCTGAGTTTGCAGAACTGGTAGCAAGATACTATTTTCTTTTTTTTTCAACTGAAAATATTTCTCTGATATTATCTAGGTCTTTGGCCCTACACAAAACCACAGAGCCAAAGACCTCAGAAAAGCTCCCTTTCCCTCTGCTTGTTTTTCTGCTTATGAGGTAAGATCATCCTTAACAGATGTTTGTTTACCTCTTCATAAAAACCTCCTGTGATTCTACAGCCTCCCCAAGCAGTGTGCTGCTGTGCTTTGCTATTCTTACCATTGCAAAGTGTTTTTCTAATGTTTAGCTATATCATTTTTATTGCAAATTAGGCTGATTATTTCCTCTTCTACTTTTGGTGAATGTAGGGGACAACTGTTTAGTCTCCCCGCCCATTATAACAAATGTTTATGTGCTGGAAGACTGTTATCACGCCTCCCCTCCTGTTGTTCTTTTCCTAGAAAAAACAAACTCAATTATTTTATCCATTCCTTATAAGTAATGTTTTTTTCACCTCTTATCATTTTGTTGTTCTTTTTTGGACTCTCTCCAACTTGTCTACATCTCCTGTAAAATGTAGTGCCTGGGAGTGGACACACGGTTCCTGCTGGGAGCTCAGCAGTATCGAGTAAATGCACAAAATAATTAC
Organism: Pardalotus punctatus; assembly: GCA_013400915.1. Classification (NCBI taxonomy): domain Eukaryota; kingdom Metazoa; phylum Chordata; class Aves; order Passeriformes; family Pardalotidae; genus Pardalotus; species Pardalotus punctatus. The sequence goes on along the minus strand of VZTX01015549.1, from coordinate 118,633 downwards.
TCCTGTTGCCTTATACACAAAATCCACATTAAAGCACCTCAGAGTGGGATTTGTCATCTTCTGTGGGAACTCACTTAGCAGACACACATTGGGTCCCACCCCAGCTCTTTCTGCTGGACTGGCCACGATTTAGTCTGAAGCTGCACACTTGGTGTCTGTGCAGTCACCTTTCCTGAGCTGTATCGTGGTGCAGTCACCTCTGCAGAGGCAGCCCAGCTCTCCTGTGTCTCACATTCCTCTCAAATTCCAATCACTCCAGCCCCCTGCCTTCGAGAGGGACCACTGACCCCCAGCCCAGCTGTCATCCTCTTCCTCTTGTCCTCTAGTCTGTTGTCCAAGACACTCAAGGAAATACTGAACAGCCCTGGAGGCAGAACTTCAGGGACTTGATTCTCCCAGCTGGAAAAGTGAAGCCCTGATAATTACCCTTGATTGTGGTACTTCAACCTGTGTACCCTCTGCAGGTGACTTTGCTTGCTGCCCTGGGAGCCTGTAATCTAGATATTTTCTAAAGGTTCACTGAAGTCAAGGTATTTTACACCTACCATTTCCTCCTCATCTACCAGGCCTGTTAGTCAAAGAAGGGAATTAGCTTGGTTTGACATGACTTGTTCTTCAAAATTCCCTGCTGGTTATTTCTTATCAGCTTATTGTCCTTTAGCTACTCATAAACTGATTGTTTCATAATTGCTTCCACTATCTCTCCAGGTATCACAGTTAGGCTGACTGGCCTACATTCCCCAGGTCCTCCTAGAACAGTAATTTTCAGAGAAGAACTGCATTTAACAGATATTGAAAGACATTCCACTTTTGCCCTGCTTATCTTTATTAATTGTCTAGTTTTGTTCCATCCCTTAAATTAAAAACATGTTTCCCATAAGTATTCATCCTCCACTTGAGGCTCAGCACAATCCAGCCCTATCTTCACCTCTTCCATGTTCCTGCCCTCCTGTTACATACTTCCCCAATCTCCCTCCTCCTTGATGCTTTATATCTTCCTCCCTCTCTTTTCTTTATGGTTTGTTTGCAGCTCCCTAGCAAAATATATTCCCCAGCAATCCATATCCACCAGTACCTGGAGAGAGTCTTGGAAAAATCTGAGAACCTAACCCTAAAAATGCAGGCAGTGAAAAATGCCAGCCTTTCAGGGATGTGGTGTAAGGTCTGCTTAAAGATTTGTCCAGGGCTGGCCACATTTACATGATTTCTGAGACCGGTAGGTGGCAGAGAGATGATAAAATCTGGGAGACTCTGGTCCTGGTGGTCAGAGGATAGATCACTTTTGCTCTGGGATGGACAAGGACATGTGCTACTAGAGAGCAGGTATGTGCTAGGCTGGGTCAGTGTCTCACAGGCAAGGTCCCACCTTCTTGTAGGGAGGCTCAATGTGTCCAGTGTTCAGCCATGAGAGAGAGGTTTGTGTGCTCAGCAGAAGAACAGGAAGCGTGTGCCACTTTCTAGCTAAGCAGATACAGAGAAGATAACTTTGTTTGAGGGAGGGGTATCGTTATCCAGGGTTGTACGCTATATAATTGCAGAATCTGCTATCATGCATGAACAGAGCTGTTCAATAGCATGGCCCTGCCTTGTCCTGACATCATGTCTGTGTTGGAAATCCGTTTGGAATGAAAAATCCCACATTCCCCAAGTGACCTCGTAGTCTCTGAGCAAAAGGCTGAGTTGCACTGGAGACTTCGCAGACTCAGTGGTGCCAGGAACAGAAGCTCAGCCACCAGCCTCAAAGCAGCCAAAGGTTGAGAAATCAGCAATGAAGCAAACTTATTTCCAAAGAAAATAGTATTTTGAAAGTGCAGGAGATGCCCATGATTCTTTGAAGACAAGAAAAGTCCCAAAGGCAAGGAAAAGTCACCATGAGTTAGCAGTGTTATTTTCCCTAGCCGCTATTATTTTTAGCACTCGTTTTGGGGGATGAAAGTACTCAGCACATCTACGGGTTTCCTAATGAGAGCTTAAACACCGAGCCAGGCACACGGGTTGGAAGTGTTCTCCCTTCTCAGTCTGGCACTGTCAGTGCTGCAGTTCTTTTGCAGACTCAGTGATTGTCACGTGCTGCATGTGAGGTCCAATCTTCTCGACCTTTGCTTTTATGATCTCTACTCCTTTCTTTCACAGCCACAGCTTTTATACTACAAAGGTAGCCCTGAGTTCCAGCATTACTCTGGTGCCTCAGAGACTCGAGTCTCCTTCATCTTATGCTCTGCCTTCTCCTCTTTATGCCCATTTCAACCAACCACTTCCCTGCATAGCCCCAGCACAAGAGCAATTCCTCACTGCCCAGCTTCATCTTCATTTAGACCCTTTTCTTCAGCAGGAGGAGGACCTAATGATCTGGACAATCTGACCCAGAGCTTAGCAGTGCCTTTGAAAAAGGCCTCCAGATAAAGGGACTGTGAGGTTTCCACAAAACAGAAATGTCCTGCAAACTGGGTGTGCCCAATGCTAAAGGCTCTGCACTCTGTGATATCAAAGAAAGTCAGCCTGATCATTTGGATGAAGGTAACATAGACCCAATAATCACAGACTTGAATAATATAATTTCTGCATCAGCTGCATATTGCAAGCTGTTCTACAACTTGTCAGACAAGGTTTGATATTTGGACAGTGTTTGCAAAAGGTAGATAGAAGGTTAATGGGAAAGGTCTCTGACAGTAGCTTGTTGTAATTTAGAGATGGACTACAGCCACATAGTTACATACCAGATTTGGAGTTTGGCTCATTATATTAGACAGAAAAGGTCTAGAAAGGGATGTGCACATTCAGCTAGAGCTGAGTTTTCCAAAACCAGAGTTTTGGTCTGAAAAGGAATGGGCAGTTTAACATCTGAGCCACCTGCCCACTGTGATGCACCAGCCTCCAGGCACTCTTTAGAGGTGCTGGGTGCTGGTGGTGCTATTTAGTCCCTCTCTTACTGCTTCCCAGAGAGGGGTTGAGGGTGGCAGTGGTGAAAGTCACTTGTGTATTGATACCAGTTTATCTCAGTAGAATATAACAAAACAATAAAGGTGTTCCTTCCTCTTCCTTACTGTCCTTATTCCTCTCATTGATCCAACCATGCCTTTTCTTATTCACTTCAGCTTCTTGGGACTTGTGAATTCTCCACTGTGTGTCCTCTCTCCAGGAAGACTGTTCCCATGCTTTATGTAGCATTGGCTGAAAAATGTTCTGCTACTGCTTCCGTATTTAAGAGAGTGATTTCTTAAGGTGTTCAGAATATGACTTTCAGTCCAACTACATGCATTGAGGGTGATTTTTCTTTTGTGTCTCCAGACTGGTTCCCCTTGCAAAATATGGTTCTTTTCCATCTCTTGCAAAATACGTTTTTTTTCCATCTCTCCATCTCTTATCCTTTAGCTCTTTTGAAATAAAGTTTGAAAAACATCATCTCTGCCTCCAGTTGTGCTTTGGACTTTGGGGCTCTGCAAATCAGCCTAAAAGCTGTTTGGGGAGACAACTGCTGAGATGAGGCTCTGAGCTTACATGGACACAAATGCCCAGAAACACTGAAGAGTGGCCTGAAACCATTGGTTTGAAGATACAAAATTTTGTGGCCCTCTCACTCAAATGACAGCTTTTCTGGAGACAGAGTGTCTCCCAATGCCATTCTGGGAAATTAAATTCGGTGTTGAGTTTGCATAAAGAGAGAGGAGAGCTACTTGCTGTTTCATCACTTTATGAGCCTGGCATCTGTATCATTGCTTAGCAAATCTTGCTTCCAGTAATCCTCTTTTTCTTCAGAGCTGAGCCCCAAGAGCACATTCTGAGCAATTCCTACAGAAAGACTACAAAAACCATACCTCAGAGTAAGGCTATAACCTTTGACTTAAAATTAAAACTCTCAGTGCAGTTAGTTAGACTTGTGGATGCCTTACTGAGCCTGTGATTCCTCTCTTCTGTGGCCTCTCCAGCATTTTTGCAGGTGGCTGGGGGCTGGCGAGTGCGCCTGGGGTAACATTCCTGCGTGCTGGGCTGCTGGAATTCAGCTATGCTCCTTAACAAAACTGTTTGGTTTAGACATTTTTGATGCATGTGCACGTGCAAGATGCATTTGGAGGAAAAACTAAGCAGAGCTAAGACACTGAAAGGTGAGGTTGTAAAATCAATATTTCTCAGCTTTGATTAATATTAACTGATAATCCTGTTTCTCATTCTGCTGCTTTTTCCAGGTAAAAGATGTTAAAGGGCAGACCGAAGTATCTGACAATGCCAAATACAAACCCAGTACTTCAGTATCTGCCTGAAAATCAGTAATGCAACTTGTCAGAGCTGGGTGTAGGGTAACAAAATAATTCAATTAATGCTGCCACTATCAGGGATGTTGGTGTTCCCTTTTCACCTGCCACACCACAACACCTAAAGAGCAGCGAGTGTGGACACACACGGAGCTGTGCTGAACCACAGTGGAATTGCAGAGATGTTTCGGTCCCTGCTTAACTGAGCAAACTCCCATTTATGCATGTATTAGGTTTTCACTGCCTGACGCCTGTTCCTCTCCCCCCTCTGCTTTTTCATGTTCAGTGGACTCTCCTCTCTGTGTCTCTGCCTCTATTTTTTTCTCCCTATTGTTCCCCACGTCACTGACTGTCACTCACTTCATAAAGCCGTCTGGCTCGGAGCTTAAATATTGCAGGGCAACTAAAACCCACCATCAGAGCCAATTCAGTCATATCTGCTCAGTCGTGCGACAAGATTGGGGCTTTTAGGGTAGGGAAGAAGAGAGACAAAAGTTCACTCTTCCCTGCAGAGTGCCAAGAGAGGAGGGGGACACATTTCTTCGGTGGAGCCTTTCACAGCGGCAAGTTGCTTGCTCAACATCCTTAACCTATTCAGCCTCTTTCGCCGGTAGCGTGCGCAGGGTGCGACGTCGGGGAGCGCAGGGTGGGGGGCTGCAGCCAGCCCGTGAGAGTTCAGAACACCCATCTGTTGACTCGGAGTGGGCTTAGGCAGTGTCCTGGCTCTTTCCTCGTGACAGGCAATTTCAGGGAGAAGGTGACTGCCTAAATACCTCGCTTACACGTTTTATTTTGAGGCTGGAGGGGCTGACTGCTTGCAGGTGGAATGCCAGACATTTGAACTGGTTGTGCTTCTCATCATCAGTCCACCCAAAAACGTTGCTTGCAGCTGAACCGACTGAGCAACCTCAAACCAGTTCACTTGCAGAAAACAGAGGGGATGGGCATGGCAGAGTTGTGAAGAACGTGGCCAGTTGGAAGTGATCTCAGGAAGGGCTTAGCCAAACGTAGCAGGCTGCAAGCAAGACATGTGATGGAGTTAGACAGGAAACATTTTCCCTTCTCTCGTACAGTGAGTTTTCCGTGTGATAAGGTTTATCACATCTAGAACGTAGCTACTGCGTGCTGCAGTGGAAATGCTCAAATGGTAGCGTAGATATCAGTGTGACTCACAGGGAAATAAAGGGATGGAGTTAACCGAGGTGCCTGGGGGACAATGAAGCTTGTACTTTGTGTAGTCATGTTTTTTACAGAGTTGCACGTGATTGGTAACTGTCGGGTGTACTTTGCTCTGCGAATTTGCAGAAAGAGGATGTTTAAATCAGTTTAGATAATGTATGTAAACAGCATAATCTTCTGCTAGACTTGTTAATGTAAGCGCTGACATTAACACACTTCTTTACACGACTTTAATGACTGAGAAAGTAGCAATTTTCCTTGGTGATTAAATTATATGTTTGCCGCTGATGTATGCGAGGTGTTTGTGCAAGCTGAAGGAACTGTGCTCTGTTCTTCATTTTCTAATAGGGGTGTCCGGGGTAAAAATGTTATGAGGTTTGTAGGCAAGGAATATGAGTCCATCTTGTTTGAGCAAAATGCCATCATAAGCATTTTTTTTTGATTGAAAATTTGTGAAATTCCCCCGAGCCATAGAATTCTCAATATTTTGCATGTTTGTCTATGTGTGAATACGTACACAGAGTAGTTGAAACAGACTGGTATGCGTTGGTGTGTCATAACATATGGCATTACAAATATATCCCAGTGGTATCTGAAGGAGGAGGGAAGTTTAGATACTCAGATTTCCATGCTGTTGACTGTATCTTCCTTTTCCCAGAGCTTGTGTATGTGTCTGCATTTAGGGAACTATAGATGGAGGTAGTATTTAAGAGATGAACTTCTAGATCCCTGTGAACAGCTATTTTATGAGTAATGTTCCCTGTTTCACTTGTCATGCTCCACAAGTCGATCTTTCTGGGCCACTAATATTCTGCATTCCTCAGAGAGTTCAGACTGCTGTGATGTGTTAAATCAACCCACACAAAACAACTTTCATCTCTATTTCCCTCATTCATAGATCTTCCCTTGCCTGAAATTATATAGCGGGAAGTTCAGGATAGGCAGAATGAAGCCCTGACCTAGGAATAATTCCTTATAATGCAAAAATAATGGCAGATGTAACATTTGACTTGCATTACTTGAAAATGGACTACTTTCTTAACTTGCCAGTAGTATATCTGCAGCTGGCTTCCAGCTCTGTGTTAGCCTGAGATAGTGGCACTGACATTTTAGAGACAGAAAATAGTATTTTAGGTCCCAGTTAGAGACCTTGGTGTTTTTCCCCAGGTTGGTTCCACTGTCAGTGTGGCAACTGACATCAAAAGGCGATGCAAAGAATAGCCCCAATAGCACCAAATAATTATATTGCATATAATGTATTCTTTATAGCAAAACTAATCTATATAGTAGTTATTAAGCTTATACAGCATTACTAACGTAGTAATGGTGTTGCAATTGCTGTTCTTACCTAACAGAGTGATTGCTAATGTAGAATTGATATCTGCAACCTAGAGAGAATTCAGGTTTGTGTAGGTGCAAGATGGGCACAGATTCGAGATCTGTCTGACCCATGAGGGGCTCTGGTGCAGAAGAGCTTGTGTGCTTGAAAGCTTCACCCTCTCTTCTAACTACTGCAGCTGCCTGCTGATAAATCTGTTCCGCTGTATTGCTGGTGTTTGTACGTGTACAAAATCTAAGCAGACTCACAGAACCGAGCCTATAAGGCACCACAGAAGACTCTCACCTGCAAAAGGAGATAAATATACTCCCTGGCTGAAAAGTAATTGCCCATTTAGAGCCATGGAAGAAAGAATTTAGCAGGCAGCTTGCTCCGGCTTCCCAGCCCTTCTCCTGCTAATAAATCACTGTGAACAGGCAAATCAGCAAGCAAGCAACAGTCTTTCTGTTCTCAAAGCATATTAGGGAAATACTGGTTGAAAGCAACACAAGACATCAGTGGGAAAACCTGAAATCCTTAAAATTTAGCATAATTTGTGGTCTTTCTCTTTGTTTTCTCTTCCCTTAGACAGTAAGAAATGGGTGACTGGAGTTTCTTGGGGAACATTTTAGAGCAGGTGAACGAGCAGTCCACTGTCATCGGGAGAGTTTGGCTCACAGTGCTCTTCATTTTCCGCATCCTGATCCTGGGCACAGCTGCCGAGCTGGTGTGGGGAGACGAGCAGTCAGACTTTGTGTGCAACACCCAGCAACCTGGTTGTGAGAACGTCTGCTACGATGAGGCCTTCCCCATCTCCCACATCCGGCTCTGGGTCCTGCAGATCATTTTTGTATCCACGCCTTCACTAATGTACTTCGGGCATGCTGTGCACCACGTCCGCATGGAGGAGAAGAGGAAAGAGAGGGAGGAAGCTGAGAGGCGCCAGCAGGCTGAGGTGGATGAAGAGAAGCTGCCCCTGGCTCCAAATCAAAACAAAGGCAACAACCCTGATGGAACCAAGAAGTTTCGCCTGGAAGGTACTCTCCTGAGAACGTACATATTCCACATCATTTTCAAAACCCTCTTTGAGGTGGGATTCATAGTAGGTCAGTACTTCCTGTATGGCTTCCGAATTCTCCCCCTTTACCGCTGTGGGCGGTGGCCCTGTCCCAATCTTGTGGACTGTTTTGTCTCCAGGCCCACGGAGAAGACCATCTTCATTATGTTCATGCTGGTGGTGGCTTCGGTTTCCCTCTTCCTCAACCTGGTGGAGATCAGTCACTTGATCTTGAAAAGAATCCGGAGGGCTCTGAGAAGACCAGCAGAGGAGCAGCTTGGAGAGGTCCCAGAGAAACCCCTCCATGCCATCACAGTCTCCACCATCCCAAAGGCCAAAGGCTACAAGCTGCTGGAAGAAGAGAAGCCAGTGTCCCACTATTTCCCTCTCACGGAAGTAGGGGTTGAGCCCAGCCCCCTTCCATCAGCTTACAATGAGTTTGAGGAGAAGATTGGGATGGGACCATTGGAAGATCTCTCCAGGGCATTCGATGAGAGGTTACCATCGTATGCACAAGCAAAGGAACCAGAAGAGGAGAAGGTACGAGCAGAGGAGGAGGAACAAGAGGAGCAGCCAGGGCCTCAGGAAGAGCCAGGGGTGAAGAAAGCAGAAGAGGAGGCGGTGAGAGATGAAGTGGAAGGGCCTTCAGCACCTGCTGAACTTGCCACTGATATGAGACCCCTGAGCAGGCTAAGTAAAGCCAGCAGCCGGGCCAGGTCAGATGATTTGACTGTATGAAGGTGCAGGATGCGGGGAGCACATGAAAAGGAAAAGGTTGAAGAGAAAAGGAGAGATAGAGAAAGGATCAAAAGATATTTTTAAGCAAAGTGCTAAAATGGCCACTTGAATATTTTATGATTCTCAACTGGAAAGGTACTACCATGGTAACTGTGCCTTATTTGCCCCATATGTCCCTGTATTTCCCTGTTTTCACATGCCAGCTCACTCCTTACAGTAATATCTACACTGTACACATAACTGATGTATTTTAAAACCTAACATGGCAGTGATACCCAAATGTCACCACTGTGATCATATTTACTGAAAGCCTTGTGTTCCACATTTCTCTAGGAATGTGGGGAGGATCTGTCTTTCAGCCAGCTAGGGGAAAGACTGATCAACAATTGTATCTAGTCTTTCTGTTTCCTCCTATGGCTCGCTGAGCAGATCTCCCCTTTGCTGTTGGCATGGAATTGCAGTTATTTAATTCACAAAGTGAATTCTGTGCTTAGCATCAACACACTAAAATACTAAGCCCAACTTCCCTTCTTTATTCAGAAAATAAAGGCAAAAATGTTCCAAATTTCTCTGTGAATGCATATCTGAGTTAGGTAAAAATATTTTCCCTTGGTCAAAAATATTTCTGCTCTTCAAGTTACAATGACAGTGGGCAAGGTTAACAGTAGCTCTCTACTAGGATTTAGCAGATGCCCAGAGATCGATTACTTTTTCCCAAGAGGGTCATCCAGCCCTGAGACTAGTTCAGAACACTGGAAAGAATAAATTCAAGTGATATTTTTTACTTGTAGCCTTGTGACTTAAAGATCTGAAACTAGATTTAGCCAAGCAAGAGGGGGAAAGCATGTGAGAAAGGAGGGGACAGCTCAGCCCCCAGAGCATGAAACCAAATGCAAGCCTTCATGGTATGATCCTGACAAGTGTTCAGTTCCTGGAGCTTCCAGGCTCCCAGGCACTCAGCAAATCTCAGGTACAGAGTCCTGAAGGCACCTGTGAACCTAAACCAGGGGTCTGGGTAAATACGTGAATTTTTAAACCTCTAAATACAAAACTGGTTGGTCAAGTTTGGAAAGACTGATAGGGTAATAGTCTTTTGACAGCCTTTGTTTTTAATTTGACAGACAGGAGCCATTCAGTGGGTTACTTTTCTATTAAATGCCAAGGTCTCACTCAAGTAAGACAAGGCCTTTCAAGAGATGATTTAGACCTTTTGTGCCAACAGGTCTGTACAGAACTCTCAGAGACTTGGAAAAATCTTTTTTTACAAAAGGCAGAAAATGATGTGCTTGCAAACTTTTAGATGTCTAATATAGATTTCTAATTTTAGGACTACAGCAGCACCTTTTGGCTGGGACAGTGCAGCAATGCGTTCAAAAGCTTCAGGTTAACAGCTATGTCCCCCCAAAACTGAGCCTCATGCCAAAAAAAGTGCAGGTATGCACTCTGCTCTGCTCTGCTCTGCAAACCTCAGACCCTGCCATCTCAGCAAATTCTTTCTGCTGGGCTGCAGCCCATCCCATTGTTCCCAGGGCAGGCTCTAATCCAGGCCAGGGAAAAAAAGGTCTTTGGCACAATGCATAAAACTCATCCCGCCATTAGCTAGAAAAGACCCCCTGCGGCCTCTCATTGTAGCAGGTCTGACTCAAAGGCCATGGAAGGCAAATGGGTGTCTGAGAGAGCTCTGGGTAGGTTTGGGCCCTGTCCCAGCCCCAGTACAGTCAGTCCTGTCACTCCTGATCCCGTTCCCTTGCTGGGGTTCCCTGCCTGGTCACACAGCTGTGAAGGTGGTCAGACTTCACTGCCGAGTGATGTTAAGCTGTACATATGTAGAAAGTTTGTAGGGTGCATTGGGATGTTTCAGCACCACGGAGGTGCCACCTTTTTTTTTTTTTTTTTTTTTTTTTACACTATTCATCCTTTTGCTCCTCTTAGGCCTCTTGTGTACTTTCCCCAGGTTTGCAGCCTGAGGTCAAAACCTTTATTCCTTAGACAAAGGCTGTTGGTTGTCCTTTCTTGTGAAGGAAGATTGGGAGGTGTTTCCTCAGTTTTGGGAAGGAATATGACAAAGCAACACATGCAGAGAGGGAGTCTGGAGGCTATGATTTATCCACTCTCTTAATGCAGAAACAGGAGAACAGTTATCACAACTGAGGAAAGAGATTGTTTTTCAGCAGGGAGTCTGCTATGCCCAGTTCAAGCTAGCAGAACTCAAGAAAGGGCTAAGGTTTAGATGACCAACACAATCACCACACTTATACTAGCTGGGATCTATTACTTTTTATTTTCTGCACAGAAAGAGAGTTTGAATGATTCTAAGCATCAAGTAGCCCACTTGTTGAAGAGGGTTGGAAGCATACTTTCTTGCAGGTAAAAACCACAACCCTGTAACAGTTTAGTATGAGGTATCTGCAGCAGAGCATCTGACCCTTCCAGATACCAATGTACTGGACTGGATGAATCACACCCACCCTTGTTGGCTTCTAATTACTTGACAATTCCACTTCTGATCTCTGACATTTGTATGTTCATTAGACTACAGGACTGCTTCAAGATGAGTGCTTGTTCATCAGGAGTACATGGTTCCCTACATGGCTGTCAGGCAGGGCAGTCTTTAATCACCACATGTTAATTATGTCATTCTTTTTCCCTGGAGAGCCTCAGTAAAATGCACCATGTGCAGTGTACTCCATGGACACTGTAGTTCTCTCACAGCTGACACAGGAATTCTCCTTTCTTCCTCTGCGTCCCAACAGCACAAGGAGAAGCTGGCATTTCCCTCCTACATCCACTCAACTGCTTTTTGATTTATTTATTTATTTTTTTTAAAGCCGGTTTTCAAGTACTCTGCCAGACTGGCAGGGAATCTGTAGCCACCAAGCACGGGCCATGGCATCAGGACAGTGCTGCTCAGCAAACGGGGCAGGGAACAGTCTGGTCTTCTGGCACTCAGCCTCATCTCTGCAAGGAAACCACTGTGGGACTGTCAGCAAGTCATTCTTTCTTCTTGTACAATTGGGAATCATTTTCTACCTTACAATGATGATGTGAGGCCTGATGTGTTGTGCTAGTAATGGAAAGGGAGGTCCTTGGATGAAAGGCCCTACAGATGAGCAAAGGATAATTGCTATTTCTGGATGTGATAGCATATAAATGTGTTTTATTCCCTCTCAATGAGACAAATTTAATCGTTTATTCAAGAAATTCCTAGTGAAGTTACATAACAGCCTCAGAGCTGTGGATTCAGTGTATGATTCTACTCAAAACATAATTCAGCAAAACATAGAGATCTATATGAAGAACGGGGAAAATTATTTCCTTGGGAAGGGGGAAATCACTGGACAATTAGAGCCATGCCTGGATCATTTAAAGGTGTCTTTACCCCCTTGGCTCCCTGTGCAAATAAATTACTAACTGATCACATGGCTCTCTGCAAGGAGCATATGATTCAAGTGTCAAAATCACCAAAGGAGGTGAAAATAGAAGAGAAAGGTAGTCTCTTAGCTTACAATAGCATGTGGGGGTTGGTGTTCTCTAGTGTCTAGAGCAGTGGACCTAGGATAATAATCTTAGATTTATTTCCAGCTCTGCTTCTGACTTGCTGTGATAATCACTTTACCTCTCAGTGCCTGTTTTCTCCACCTGTAAAATGGGTGTAAGAATTTCCACCTACCTCACAGGGATGTTGTGAGGCTTCCTTAATTCTGTTTGTAAAGTAAGTAGGAATGATCTGATGAAAAGCACTGCTGAAATGCATGGTATCCTTGTTATTTCTTGGCAGAACTGCTAACTTGGTTAATATATGACTCCTCGACCAGAAGGGCAGTAGTTTGGAAATGTGAACACTGCACTGCACTGACAACATTAACATGGATGTGGATTTGCCATGGGTAAAAATGACTTTATTGATTCCCTCACCCATCTCTCCCACCTTGGCCAAGGCCATGTATGAAGCTGTGGTGACAGTGTGGTGACAATGGACCCCTCTTCTCCATCCCCAGCATCCACTCTGGGGCAGCATTTATGCTTTAATAAGGCAGTTCCTGGAGCGCTTGGTTCAGGTTGGTGGAGCTCTGACAGTTTTGAGGTCCTTGCAAGGCATGTGGGAGAGGGTTTTATCGCACAGGGTATTGCTGGGCTTCTGTTTTAAACCACTCAGCGCAACAGAGACTGACACCCACAGTCTCTTAGTGCTGAAACACAGTGAGGTGCAGATTCCTCCTCCTATAGGAGGGGAGAGATTTGGGGGAATCTCTGCTCTCTAGGTCTGTGTGGGCATGAAATCTACTTACTGAGGGGGGGAAGCCCCATCTCTCCTGCTGCTCAGTAACTCACTGACTGTGCACTTTTACATTTAAAGAGCGGCTGTGTCACACAATGCTGAAAAAAGGTGGCAGTTTGCTGTTTTGTATAGAAAATGGCTTTTCAGGCTGACAACCGAAAGTAATCCTAGCCTAGGCTTAGTTTTGTTTAGTAAAGACAGGAACATCCATGAGTACTACACTAAAGCCTTCCTGTAAGCCCAAGGCAGTTGTGATAAAACAGTATGTGGTGCCAGATTTCCTGAGGGCCAGGGCTGGATAAACGTACCAAAATCAGGGGACTTGTTGAAGTACTGGAATAATTTTTTCCCCAACAGAATGACTCCCATTCCTTAGGCTCTGTGTGTGCTATACGTTTTAACATGGCTCAGGAAAGGCTTTTTGCCAACACCAAATGTGCTTACACAGCTGAGCAGTAACCATGGCAAGCGAATGTGTGTTGGCTTGCCAAGACATAGCCTGGCACAGAATCCTTTCCTTGCCATTAGCTTGGCACCAACCTAGCTCAGTAGAAGAGGCAAGAGTTTTGTATCTGTCAACAATTCAAGCTTTCCTCTCAGCAGCCTGATGTACAAAGAGACACAGGAGGTTTGTTCAGCCTGGAGAGGAGGGGGCTAAGGACATTGGGAGCCCTACCTGCTGTCTTCAGGTTCCTAAGGGGGAGCTCCAGGGAAGATGGAGGCAGACTCTTGACAGAGGTGCACAGCAAAAGACCAGAGGCAACAATCACAAGGAGCAGCAAAGAAAAATTTTGACTGAAAAACTGACAAGGAAAAAAGTTGTTCAAATGGACAGTGGTTCAGCATTAAAGCAGGTGCCCAGAGACATGGTGGGATCTTCATCCTTAGGGGATGGAGCCTGGCTGGGAAGAGCATTGAGCATCCTAATCTGACTCTGTACTGAGCTGAAGGTCAGGCCAGGTGATGCCTTCCAGCCTGACCTATGTATCCCATGGGATATCCCAGGCTGAAAGCTCAGTGCAGCCACTGCGTGGTGGAATGACACGTGTACACTTCCTGCCTCCCAGGCTGCTCTGGCAGAGCTGGGTTAGGCTGTCCCAAAGGTCACAGCACCTTCCCAGGCACCAGCAGAGGCAGATGCACACACAGAGTCAGCTCTGCAAGTGTTCAAGGCCAGGTTGGATGGAGCTCTGAGCAACCTGGTCTGATGAAAGGTGTCCCTGCCCATGGTAGGGGGTTGGAACCGGGTGATCTTTAAGGTCCCTTCCAACCCAAACTATTCTATGATTCTGTGATTCTATGAACTGATGTTTGGTAGCTACAAAAGCTGCTTGAGGCCAGAATCGTGTTGTGTAACTGGTTTGGAAAAAGCATTACAAAAAAAAAAAAAAAAAAGAAAAAAGAAAAAAGAGAGTATGCTTGTCAACAGATAAAATCATGGAAATACAGAGGCTTAGGTCTTTCCATATTTTAACTTCAGCATCAAGTGTGCCTTTAAATCCATCTGAAAGTGCAGAGGACTGCATTTTAACATTCTGTCAACAAAAACCTGTGTGTTTTAAAGCCTGCTGATCTGGGATGAAGCGGCACTGAATAGAAATGGTGATTACAGAGCTACTGACAGAACATTTTGAAAAAAACAAAGACTGTTGGCCTTCGCCTTGCTAGATCCAGCCTGGTTCAGTAAAAGCAAACCAGCTATTTATTGGTTTCCAAGGTGGAAAGCCTATATACAAAAATACTGAGGTAAGTTTTGCAATACATATATGTTACTTCAAAGAAGAGTCATAGACAAGTCTGTAAAGGAATTCATGAATTGCCAGTGAACATCATCATTTGAATTCATCACAAATAAATTCAAAAGAAATGCAGAAATCAGAATGATGTGGGAATACTTCCAGCTTCAGAGTTCTTGTTTATGAAAACCTCTGGAGAGAAAAGAAAATGGATGGCTGACTGCCAGCTCAGCCTATTTGTCATAAATATGCCCCATAGCACCTTCTGGAAACCTGTGTAATTTCTAAATATACTCTTGGCCAAACCCCATGATTTAATTCAATATGCTGCACTTTCCTGCTTCACTTAAAAGGCTTGATTTTAGTTCTCTCTGCAAACTGAACATAAAATAGCCTCATTCACTTTAATATGTGGAAGAATAACTACGGCTGAGAAGCTGCATTTGTACCTGTGGAGGGCCATGGACCCTTCTCCCCGCACATGCACATCAGTGGGTATCTAAGGCTGAACAACACAAAATAAATTTCCCATTTTCTTTTCACGCTTTTTGTCCTCCCTGAAGGAGAAATCCTGGGCCTGAGGGGTGGGTGTGGGGCTTGGTTTTTCCAGTAGGAATTATCTTGTTCCCTGTGTTTCTCCCACGGATCAGTAATTTACATCTAAGCAGAGGCATGTTTCAAGCCTATTT
Source organism: Pardalotus punctatus (assembly GCA_013400915.1). Taxonomy (NCBI): domain Eukaryota; kingdom Metazoa; phylum Chordata; class Aves; order Passeriformes; family Pardalotidae; genus Pardalotus; species Pardalotus punctatus. The sequence continues at coordinate 103,387 of VZTX01015549.1, read as the reverse complement.
CCAAACACATGCAAAGAAGAAAGTTTAAGACCTATGACCAAATTCTGCCTTGTTTTTTACCCTTGTGTGGAAGTTGAGTTGCCAAGGTATAAACAAGAGCAGAATTTGGCTTTGTATAACTTATTTTTAAAGGATTTCCTGTTAACCTCAGTCTCTAAAAGGCAACCAACAGCTAACCTTGCCTCACAACCTATCAGCACAGAACAAAACAACCACAAATCTCTCCAAACTCAGGAATCTCCTCACTTTAGGAAAGAGCTGTTTCTAAGCAGCAGATACAGAAAGAAAGAACAGGCAAGGCCTGATCTCAGCCCTGCATTGACTGGCAGTGATACCAGAAGCTGTAAAATAAAAGGCCTCAGATCAGCTACGCTAACCTGTTCCCTAAGTTAATTTCTCTGTGAAAACTGAATGTTTTTTTCTCTTTGCAATGCTGCAGACAAGGAGACAAATTTCAAACCAAGAACTTTGAGAGCAAGACAGAAAGCCAAACAATCAGAGAGACTGTGGGACTAATCCAGTGACTCGGCACAACCAAATATAGATTTGTCTTCCTAGTGAAGTGAGTTGTAATGAATAAAAATTCCCAATTTTCAGTCAGCAGGGGCTCTGTGCTTTGTTAAACTTGCAACTTGATTCTTCTCTTCCTGGTTATTATTCCAAATACAGAGAGTTTTGAGTGGCAGTGGTTACAATCATGAAATCAGAATCATTAAGGTTGGAAAAGGCCTCCAAGATCACTAAGTCCAACTGCCAACGCAGCACCACCAGTAAACCATGTCCTCAAGTGCCATATCCACGTTTCTTGAACACTTCCAGGGATGGTGACTCCACCATTTCCCTGTGCAGTCTGTTCCAATGTTTTACAATCTTTTCTGTGTATTTTTTTTTTCCTAATGCCTAATCTCCCCTGGTGCCACTTGAGGCCATTTCCTCAAGGTGTGTTTTTAAGCAGAAAAAGAAAAAAACCTCAGATGCCATGAAGGTCAAGTGGGAAACATGATTGTGACATGAAGGATTGGCTCTCACACCGATAGCCATCAGGAAATTCTCTGTCTGCACTTTTACTTCCCTTCTGCCCCCACTCCTTGATATATTATGACTGCAAGTCCTGAAAGGCATCCGCTGCCCAGTTCTTGGTGTGGAGGGAGGATGGACAGGACCCCACACGGGAGATGGGAAGATGGGCCAGGGAGCAGTCGTGGTGTGCCATGAGCCACTGCAGCCCTGCTCCTGCAGAGGAGTCACAGTGGTGGGAAAATGGCAGAATCACAGAACGGTTTGGGTCTTTAAGGGACCTTAAAGACCATCCAGTTCCGCACCCCTGTCATGGACAGGGACTTCTCCCACTAGAGCAGGTTGCTCAGAGCTCCACCCCACCTGGCTTTAAACACTTCCAGGGATGAGGCATCCGCAACTTCTTTGGGTAACCTGTTCCAGTGCCTCACCACCCTCACGGTAAAGAATTTCTTTGTAATGTTTAATTTAAACCTGCCCTCTTTCAGTGTGAATCCATTCCCCCTTGCCCTGTACAAATCCCCTCTCCATCTTTCTTGTAGGCTCTCTTCAGACATCGTAAGGTTGCAATTAGGTCAGCCCTAAGCTGTCACTTTTGGACGCTGAACAATCCCAAATTTCTCAGCCTTTTGTCAGTTACAGGAGAGGTGCTTCGTCCCTCTAATTAACTCGGTGGCCTCCTCTGGACTTGCTCCAACAGGTCCATGTCCCTCCTGTGCTGGGGACTCCACGGCTCAAACCCCAGAGAACGCTGTTCACCCTTCCACTTCCTTCTGCGCCTCGGACACCTCCCTCTGTCCCCTCGGCCGGCAGCGGGTGCCCTCCCCTCGGCTTTTGAGGGCACCACCTGCGCTGAGGTGCAGGCGAAGGGCTCAGGTCCCTCAGGTTCCCGCAAGTCCCGCTCCGGCCCTTCCCACACACCGGGCCCGCCCCGTTCCCCGCGCCGGGGCCGGTCCCGCCAAGGGGCGGAGCTTTCCGCCAAGGGGCGGAGCTTCCCCGCCAAGGGGCGGAGCTTCCCCGCTTTGCCCCCCCCGCCTTGGCCCCGCCCCACGCGAGGAGGGCGGGGCGCCGTGTCGGGGCGCGCTCTTCCCGCGCCTGCGCACTGCAGTCACCGGAGGCGGAAGCGCGGCGGGCGGGTGTGTGGCTGTGGGCGCCGCCATGAGCTTCCTCATCGACTCCAGCATCATGTTCACCTCACAGGTACCCACCCCTTCCCCGCCGTTGTGGAGCGGCGCCTCCGGTCGGGAGAAGGGCGAGGGAACGGGGAGGTCCAGCCGCCACCGGGCTTCGCTTTCCCTGCGCCGTGTCCCTGAGGGGGCGCGTGAGGGCGGGGCCTGGGCTGCGCGTGCGCCCTGAGGGGTGTGAGGGGCACGCGCGGGCCCTCAGGGGTGGCCGGGGCGAGCCGAGCTCAGTTTAAATTTAAGTTTCTGCAGTCGTCTTGCTGCTCTCTGTTGAGTACTTGGTTTGTTTCTGGTATTCCTTAAGAAGGCTGATCTTAGGCAGTTGGACCAGATGAAAATGAGTTTAAGGTGATCCCAGAGGGATCTGGTTTAAGTTTCTGAGGTGGGGTGAAAGTTTTGTTCTGTAGTGATGAGGGATGAGCCGAGGAAGGGGAGCCTTTCCCCTCTCAGCAGCAGGGGGTTGTCTTCAATAAACTTCAGTGCACAACACTAATTCCTGACAATTTTCAGGACAGCTTTTGGCCGTTTCCTAGAAGAACAGTGTGCTCCTACTTGATAATGCTTTGATTTTTGCTAACAACGTGCTTTTTCACTCTTGGTGGCTTGAGCGTAGCTTTGGTACTGTTAAAAATTCACCCAGAACAAAAACTCACACTTTTTTTCTCTGAATTCTGAGCTCTAACTTATCTTTCATTTCTAATGGCAGCTTTGCATCTTACCATCATCTTCAGCAGTACCAAGTTAGATGTTTAAGTCGCTGCATATAATTGTTAAATGCTCAAGATTTTGCTGAGTTTACATGTCACATTCACCTGCAGTGTCTTAGAGTGTGAACTTTTACCAGAATTTCTTTCTGTGCTTTTGTACAGTCCCTAACACAAGGGAAACCTAACCTTCATGTACAATTTTCTGTTATTATTGTACTTGCTTATCTCTTCATCTTTTTCTCTTACTTACTTCTTTTTGAAGAGTTTGTCTCTACATTTTTCCTCCTTCCCACTCTTCAATGTGGAATTACTTTAGGTAGATTTCATTTGCTTATCATACTTCTTTAACTTATGACCTGTAGATAGGAGGCTTATGGAATATCTTTCCTTTTTGCTAGCAGCTACTTTAAAGTCTGAAGTCCTCCTCAAACAAGTTTTACCAGCTGTTACAAATCACTCATTTGACCTCATTCCTATTTCAGTTCTTCTTTCAAGGCAGCTGTGTTTGATCTTCTTGCCCAACATTCCAGGTATTGCTTGTCTGTAAATCATGTTTAGTCTGTTACCTTTGCCACTGTGGTTACTCCTGATGTGCAGGGAAGTAATCCACAATGATTCCTTTGTTTTTGTCTTTGAAAGTTTCTTATCTCCACAGCAGGCAGAAAGCTCTGGCCTTTTCCATGTGCTCTGAGGAGGTACCCTGACTTTATTCCTTGATGCCTGACACATACTGAATTTTGTCTTTGCCTTGGTCAAAGCTACTTCTATTAAAAATATTGAGTGTTTTCTTAATTCTCTTTTTGCTTGGGTTCTTTTAAATCATTACACTCCCTTTCAGTCCTATGAGGAATAGATGGATTACCCATGGGAGGCTTGACAACACAGTACCCTGTTAGTCTCTGAAGACAGGTAATTGCGCTTTTGGCCAGCTTGTTCAATTTGTATTTATTTCATTGAAGTAATCTGCAAAATAGCTGTGATGTTAAGTTGGTCCCTTCAAGAGTGTGAAGAAATTTAACCAAATTTTGTAAAGTGATCTGACACCCACTGAAATGCAAAGTGTTATTGGCTTTTTCGGCTTCACTTCCCTTGTCCACGTGGCTTTCTGCAACTACACATTGTGGTTTGAGACATTCTACACTGCCTTTTCCCCACCTTAGAAATGCTTGTAGCACCTTTCACCCACAATGTGTCAATGTGTAACCAGATGTACTGTCAAGACCTCTACAGAAAATTCACACTCGTTGCTAGTCTGCAAGAAACAGCAGATCTTTTTATAAAATTTACTCATCGCTAGAAGATGTGTATGTGGTGGACATTCAGGTGTTTTCTTTGCCTCCATTACTGCTTTTCCTGTGAAAAACTATAGGCTTTAATTCTGTAAGTTAGAAGAGTGAAACAGAATCAACAGTACAAAGGATTCTGGCAGTCCAGGAACTGAGGAATTCTGAGAATTTAGGACTACAGAACTCTGTTGTCTTGACTGGATCTTCCTTAAGGCCTGACCCTTCTGTATCTACTACATTTGGATATTTAAAATATCATTGTTCCACAGTACTGTGGCACGTTTTAATCTTTTGTGGATCTTGAGTACTTCGGCTTGGGTCTTTTCCTTCCATTTGTTTAATCTACAATCAGCAGTGCAGTGGGTTTGTGTTTGGCAAGTTGCAGGATACAAATGTTAAGTGCTTCATCTCTTCTGCAGGTACTTTTCTTTGGATTTGGGTGGCTCTTCTTCATGCGAAAGCTCTTCAAGGATTATGAGGTGAGAAGTCTGTATTTTAAAAATCTTTACAAGTCTGTATCTTAAAAATTACTCCCTATTATAGAAATATTTTAAAAACTGCATTTATCTTTATTCCTCTCTTTAATCCTTTTTGTCTTATCTGCAGTTACTTTCTTTTTAATTTCCTCTTGTGCTTCTCTTTGGAAGATTCCTAGATATCTGAGGAAATGGGTTCTTCTGGGGCCACTGAAAGTTTTCATGCTGGCTACTGTTAAATAAAAAGAAATATGGAGGAGATGCAGGGGTATAGGAAACTGAGGGAACTGTTTTGCCTTTTGCCTGAGTAAGCCTACCTTATATAAATATGAAATTTTTGAGACAAAGGCAAATCCAGTGGTTAACTTGGTGATGCAGGTGAAATTCTTATTGCTGGTGAATTGGTTGTGAGGTTCAGATGGGATAAAAATGCCATTCTCTTATTCCTAGAGGACTATGAGATTGTAGTCTAGGTTAGAGATGGCTTAAGTGCAAACTAAGTTCAGACCCCAACAGTTTTTCTGATGTGGATTTTGTTTTTTAAATCTAATGTTAATATCTAAGAGCTGTGTCACTGTGTGAGTTTGCCCTCTGGTTTCCAATGGGCTTTTGATTTTCTCCTAAGCAGATAAAGGGCTTGATGCCTTGAAGCAAGAGACCCAGCTGTGGACCATCATACCTTGTGATTTGTTTTGTTATCTGAGGTATATCAGGATGCCATTCCAGAAATGTAAATTCCTGATGTCTCGGGATTGTTTTCTGCATTGCAGGTACGACAGTATGTAGTCCAGGTGATCTTCTCTGTGACTTTTGCCTTCTCTTGTACCATGTTTGAGCTCATCATCTTTGAGATTTTAGGAGTGCTGAATAGCAGGTGAGTCTGGGAGCCCACTGGGGACTAAAGTAATGGATTAGTCTTGGATTGGTGAAATCATGTGAGAAGACTGTCAACAACTCAGTGAAGATGTTTGTGCAGCAACATTTGTTTTTTTGACAGAATATGGGACTAGAAGCCATAAGCATCCAATTTTCCATGCAATTGCTGTTAATGTGGTCTAAGTCCTTGGGGCAAGGCTTTAGTCTTTGCCTTTCTCCATTCGTGAAGTTGAAAGAAATTATTTCTTTTATGGAAGTATTGTAAAGCTTCAGATCATGCTAAGAGCACTTTTCAGACGCTAAGGACTATAGAAACTTTAAGCACTGGTTTTTCTGTGGTGGTCAGAGCAGTGAATAAGATGTGAAGCTAATTGTGGAGTGAAAGCTACGTGTTTAACAATACAGGATTTGTGAATCAAAGGTGGATCCTCCCTTGACCATAGGGTGAGGACTTCCACATAAAGGGGATGTTAAAAACTGTCTGCTTTGGAAGTCAGTAGGAAAGAGGAGATAGAGCAGTAGCATGTAGAGGTTAAGTTGGATTTGCACTTGATCTATCTCATCATCCGAGTATAAGAGAGCAGTCAAAAGGGTTGAAAGGCAAGAAGTACAGAACTGATGAAAGGTAATGGTAGTTCTGTATGTTTTTAATATGGGGCATGTAGCCAGAGAGATCATTGACAAAAAGCTTTTATAAGCTTCAGTAAAGGGCTAGCATTCAGTATAGATGAAAATGTTTGCCAGTGAATTAGTTAGGAAAAAGTGACAAGGATCCTCATATTTTCTTCTTCCCTTAGGATAAAGAGGATATGAGTTAATATTGGGAATGGGACATGTATTTTTCTGTTCAAGTGAAATCAAAAGTCAGTTCAGCCAAGATGAATCTCACCTGCATTTGACTAATCTCATTTGGTCAAAGGAGTATTGATGATTTTGATCTATATATGTATTTTTAAAACCTTACTTTGCAAAGTCTTGCAGATGAGACGACTCACTCTGAAATGAAACATGCTGAATTATCAACATTAAATATTTTTAGTCTTTTCAATATGAATTAGCTCTTTTTTAACTCAGCTGTTCATTAGAAAATTAATTACAGCTTATACTTAGTTTTGATTTATTGTTCAACCAGATGAACAGTGAATCACATGAATCATGCTGCAACTGGCATTAGTCACCATAGAAAATACAGTTTTTGATAAAATAACCCAGCATGGTTTTCTGAATAGTTGTTTATTTGAAATACGCATTCTTGACCTCTGTATTTAAAAATCAAACAAAAACCCAAACCAAGCAATCCCTCTTCCCCAACCCTAATAAAAACAAAAAAACCCCAGAATATTCTATATGCTAGGACAATATTATTCAATGCTTGATGTAGTTGGAAGGATTTAATTAACCTGCAATTTTCTTTGAGAAATTTGTTGTATTATGATATTGTGCTAATCAGTGTTTTGGCTTTATTTCAGCTCTCGATATTTTCACTGGAAGCTGAACCTGTGTGTCATTTTGCTCATCCTGGTCTTCATGGTGCCCTTCTACATTGGTTACTTTGTTGTGAGCAATATCAGATTATGTGAGTACTTGGTTTGTGGCAGGGAAGCTAATTTGAGACTAGGAATGCAAATGAGAAATACTCTTGGTTTCTGTCCTTGTACCTCTCTCCTTGCCTTGGCTTTGTTCTGGTTAAATAACTTCCTTTGGAACTTTATGTACTTTAGCATGAACCATTCATTGAACAGTCAGGAAGTGCTTTATGTGATCCCAACAAATGCTGCTTTTCTTCATAGGTTTCAACGAAGTCGAGCACTTTGGAGTAATATTACTGGGATTTGTTCCTTCACAAAATTAAGCTTGCAGCCAAACTCTGGAACCTTTGGCAAGGCTGTGTTGTTCTGCTAGGGGGCAAAAGAAATGAGGCAGAGAAGCTCAATAAATCACTCTTGAAGCAGAAAAGCTCCGTAAATGACTTTAGCTTTTTTTGCTTCTCCTGTCTGGATGAGGCCTCCTCCATGTGCTAATGGACACTTAACCCTTGAGCTGTTGATAGTCATCTCTCTTTTGTGTTAAGCTTAGGCACTTAGGTTGGGAATATTAAATGTGTAGTTTTGCCATGAAGATGAAGTAATTAAGATTCATGTTCAAGGTCACACAAGAAAGAAGCAATGAAGTGGACAGTGGAACCCTGTGGGAAAAAGCCAAAGTGCATCCCTGCAGGAGCTCTCGCTAATGGGCTCTCAACTGGCTGGGTCTGTGGGAGGTGAAGGGGTGCACACTGCAAGCTGTAGCTCTGTCAGGTGACACCTGCTTTGGCCACCTGTGCTCAAAGTAGCATTTAGATCATGTAGATATTTTGCAAGCTATAAAAAGGCCTAAAGGAAGAACCTCTGTAAAATAATCCCTTTTCCCTCTCCATTAGTGCACAGACAGAAACTCCTTTTTGCATGTGTCCTGTGGTTGACATTCATGTATTTCTTCTGGAAGCTGGGGGATCCATTTCCTATCCTCAGTCCAAAACATGGTGAGTTTCATTTTCTTGCTGATTTTCTGCTGACAAAAATGGGTGGTTACACCTGGATTATTTGCATTAGTTTTCTTCAGTACCACGGGAAGACTTGAAGGAAGTGACTTAAGTCCTAACTGAACCTAGACTGTGTAAGGACATGGTGTACTTTTGAGGACACAGAAGCTTTATTTCCATAAGTTGATCACAATTTTTATTCATTTACTTCTGTTGTGGAGACTAAACCTAGTTTATTTAAGATGCAAATCAACAACCAGTCCTTCATCTGACCTTTTTTCAGTCAGGTTATTCTTTCTTGTGACTGAAATCAGATTAGTCTAGCATGAGTGGCTGTCCAGTTGACAAAAGACAGCACTGTGCCTAAACACCAGAACTGCACAGACTGTAGCCAGCAACAGGCCTGGCAGTTGTGCTGGCTTTGGTACAGATTCCTGCACTGCCTGAGCCCAGAGGCTGTGCAGTTGCATGGGACTGGAGTGTGAGTTGGTAAGTCCTGCTGGATGCTAGAGCTAATTGTGTGCAGAATTAGCTTGGGCATCTCTGTGTTGTGGTCATGGAACCGTGAGTATTTACAGTGTGAAGATACTGTGTGCACTTGGACTAGTTTGGGTCCAGCAGGCTTGTTAGCATGTGCCTGGCTGTGCTGAACCCTTGAGGCACATCAATATGCTGAAGGATTAGAACACTGTAGAACCAGATTGTTTGTTGCCTGTTTCCTGTGTAATTTATATTATCCTCATATTTCCTCTGCACTGGAAAATTGTTTGGATATTGTTTCCAACAGGTGAAATTCAGTCTGTTTCAGTGAAATTGGTGAATATGTCTGTCTGCATACACAATGCTCAGCTTAGTCTTTCTGCTCTCTAGGAAGCTACTTGACTCTGTAGTAATCTATATGAGAAAAGTTGAAGGACACTGGTTGCTGTAGGGTCTGCTCACCCTTTCATTTGTGATCCTAAAACTTTCCCAAGAGAACATGTGAGTCTGTATTTTGTAATTGTGTCATTTGCCTCTGAAATACAGCAGCTGATATATAGTGCACATCCCCCTGCCCAGTGTTCCATTGCCAAGAAAAACATGTATCCATTCTGTGAGCTGCAGAAGGTGCTTGAGTTGACAGAAAGGAATAACCCAGTGGGAGCTTAGCCATGGAGTTTAGGTAATCCTCTTGAGGTCACCAAAAAGGTTCCGGGAGGCTGTGTAATGCCTGCAGGTTTTCAGAACTGATAGTGGGGTGTTTTCTGTTTTTAACTTGTACTTTACAGGATGGTACCTCCACTTAACAGTTGTACAGTGTTGTTGTTGAGATGGACACGACATGTAAGGACTCACACAGCAACAACTTCTGGTCAAAGAAAGGAACTTCTCTTTATTTTACAAGGCCTCTTTTTATACTATTTCTAACATTCATGTCACATATCTGTTGGCTCCCAATTCACCACCCCACAATATCATTGGCTACCTATAGCCAGCACAATATCCTGCAATAACAACAGCTGCAAATTCCTTATTATCTTTGTTTATGGTTCTTGCTTGTTTTGGGCTAGAATCCTCACGGTTCAATTGTCTGTGAACTGAGGCAAGCTAACAGTTCTCACTGCAAGCTAGCAGTTCCCAAAGCTAGCAGTTCCCACAGTACAGCGCCTTATCCTGTCAGGTGTAGACATAAGTTTAGAGCAAAGGATTCTACATGTTTTTCCCTGTTGTACTGTTGGGGTGCTGCTGTCCTGCATGTACAGATGAAGCTGCTGTGGGCTTCATCAGGGAGTGGTGACCCAGTTTAGGCAGGCGGGGATGGGGATGGCAGTGTCCTGCAGCTGGGAAGTGCACCCTTGATCAAGGGCTCCCCTGGACTGCAGCTTATAATCTCAGACCCGACTTTGGGAGCTCATAGTAGAAGGAAGGTTGTGCTTAAGGACATACCAGTGTTCTAATAAAGCTTTTAATTTTATGTGAGTTGATGGAACATTCATTCACTTTTTGTGACCTGATCACAAGAGGGTTGCTATGAGTTTCATGGGGGAAGCATTGCTCCAACCAGTGAAATGTCATGTCATTTTGAAGGCACCTCTGTTTTAAGTGCTGCAGTCTGACAGTGTGTGGGGCAAAAGGCCAGCGTATTGTAGCACATTCTGTAGCTCCTGTAAATCTCTGTGCAGCTGCACATGACTGGGTGTCTCGATTTCCCTTTGTGAAGTCTTTTTGCCTTGTTTTCATCATTTATTCCACTTCTCTGAAGCATGAAATGTGGTTTGGCGCTCGGCCATCTCAGCTTTGCAATCGTGTAAGCTGCAAATGTGCTGTGTGTGGCAGCTGCTCTGTAACTAACTCCCTAAAAAGTGAGTGGTGTTTACTACACATGGCACTGTGTCCTGGGAGGACAGGTTGAGGTCTGTGTTTAAAAATAAATGCAACTTCAGTGCTTGGTGATGGTTACAGCACAGGCTTGATGGTCATGTTGAATTAGATGTTTTAGAGTCCACTTGGTGCTCTGGTGGAAGACCTTGATGGTGGTCACCTCGATAATATGTGTGTGTCAACCAGATGAACACTGAGCAGCCAGGAGCACCTTAAGCTGCCCAACTCCACTGTCCTATGAGCACAACTTGTATCTGATCTGGAGGAGTCACTTCTAATGACACTTGACGGGATAGGGGCTCCTCTCTATGTTTCAGACATTTTTAGGCCAGTTTGTCAGGACCAACTGCTTTGGTAATAATTGCTGATAATTGCAGTAGTGTCTTTATGGAAGATGCCGCCTGGTGAATGATATGTGTTCCCATCTCAGCAAAAGGAAAACATATTTTATTAGTCTGGAACCGAAATACTGACTGTGAATCCTCTCCACATATCCATATATATGCCTTAAGTTTCTTCATGGCTGGAGTTTCCCATCCCTGTTTCTAAGCATAGTAATGAGATTTCTGAGGGAGACTTCCTACTCGTTTCTTTTCATAGTCTCTGTCTGTCCTTCCTGTTACCTGGGGTCATTGCAGTGGAAAGGAAGGCAGTCAGATTAATTAAGCAGCTGTGTATTGTTTAGGAGGGCATCAAGTGTGGAGCAGACTGAGGAGAGCAAGGTTGCTGATGCCATGTTTTTCCCTCCCTCAGGAATCCTGTCTATAGAACAGCTCATCAGCCGCGTTGGTGTGATTGGGGTGACACTCATGGCTTTGCTGTCAGGATTTGGGGCTGTCAACTGTCCATACACTTACATGTCCTACTTTCTCAGGTAACTACAGCCTTGTGAAATATTTGTCCAGCTTTTTGAGATGATTCTTCTGCTTTTCCTGTGGCATTGTTTCAAGCTTTATTGTTACTTTTTTTTCTGAGTCTAGCTACTGTCATGTCTGCATGCTAGAACCATTTCCACTGCTGCTGCATATTCTCCTTTTACAGGCTTTTCTTTGTCTTGTGGGCATGTGCACATCTCCTCTGAAATGGGGTATCAGTCCTAATTGGGGGTCTTTATTTTGCAGGAATGTGACAGATGCAGATATTCTGGCTCTGGAGCGACGACTGCTTCAGACTATGGACATGATTGTTAGCAAGAAAAAAAGGTGAGAAGACAACAGTGGCATGAAATTATTTATCTCAAGGATTCTCAGTCAGTATGGTATAAGATGGTTCTTGAAATAGTATGAGATGGCTTCTGAAATCTGAATTGGGTTGAGCTGTGTGGTGTTTTGTTCTGGCCTGGTACATTATTTTTTAGTAACGCTAAGTACTGCCCTTTGTGGCTGTAGTGGCACAGATTAGGCTTCCAAGACCATTTGTAACTGCTGGCAGCATAACAATCCGTAGGAGGGCACCTTTCTCTCCTGCTGAGTTGGTGACCCTTAGGCCACTGCAGCTGGCTCTTGCTGGTGGTTTCAGGACAGAAAGTGGTTTGTACATACGGTGGTGCCTGGTCAAAGCTGAAGCAGGGCAGTGAGCTGGTGTGGACACAGCTATATTGCAAATGGCAAGGTTTATGTTAGTTAAGTTTTGCTGAAATGCAAAACATTGCTAATGTGAATACAGTGTAGTATGCAAGTGTGCCATCAGAACTCTGCTGGTGTTGGTTTAGCTTATTCCATGTACCCCAAGCGAAAAAAAATACTTTCAGAAAAAATGTAGTTTCATTTATACATATGAGAAGATTTTTGTCTGCTGTTAAAAATTATGTATTTCATGTCTTACTGATAGTGCAGAATAAATAGTTACTGGAGTCGCTTCAAAGGTTTGACTCTCTGACACTGAATTCTCACAGCAGTCTCCCAGACTTTACTTTTGGTGCCTTAATGTTTCAATGGAACCTTTTAACGTGTGCAAGGGAGCTTTTAGATAGTCTAACCTTGCTGAATTTATCACCATGTGTGTATCTGCTGATCACTATTAGCTGATGGAAGTGTAGTTAAAGCTTAACCTCCATCCCCTTTGAAAATGTTAAGCGGTGAACAACTGTTAGCTCTGTATTTGTGGTCGTGTGAGATGTAAGTAGTGAGAGAATTTAATTACTCGGGTTTAATTGATTTAATTGGCTGGAAGCACACTGAAAGATTGGCTTTGGAGTTAAAAAATATTGTTTAGTGCTGTTTCTGACTCTGTGCACTTTTGTTTTGTACAGTGTTTTTGGACCTCAGGTCCAGGGAGAGTGATGTTGGGGTAAAAATAAGGATGCCAGGGGCTTGTAACTGACCAGCACTTTTGTGCCTTTCAGCGACCAGGAAATCTTCTGAATAGAGCAACTTTCTAACCATTATGCAGAGCCATGTATTAATCACTTGGGAATTATAATGAAGCTTATGTATATCTGTTTACAAAAACCAGCAACAAAAAATCCAAAACAAACTGCAAAACTAGGTGGTCTCGGAACTATGCAAGAAGTAGCAGAAGCTTGAGCTCTGTGGATTTTGTTCTCTTTATTGCTTTGACAGGGAGCGGTGTCTTGCATGATGGGACTGTTTTTTCATACAAAGCAGAATTAAGAAAGATATGTATCAGTCCAAATGAAATCCAAATAATTGGCAGAAGAAGTGGGAATAGCAGTATTTCCCAGCATAGGGTAAATGCTACAGTTCCATAAATTGGTAGTGACTTGATGGGCACCTTCTCAGTAGTATTGATAGCTCAGAACTTACCAGTGAGCACAAGAGTTATAAGGCAATAGAACTTTTTTGTTTTCTTTGCTGATCCTGACATTTCTTCTCATGCCCGCCCTTATTCATGCTGGCTTCCTAGTCAGTAGGAGATAGTTGGTGAAAGTTGTTTTCTCTGGTGCTTTTTTCTCAGGAATCACTGTTCCCTCCTTCCTGAGCACAATCAAGTAATGCTTTATGGAAACTCACCTCTAAGGCTGTCAGGTTCTTTATGCTCATCCTTTCAGGTGTGACATAACTAAGCCTCAGGTTTGAAATGCCAACATTCTGTGATAGCATTGCTTCATTTGGTTCATGTTACAGTCAGATAAGCTGATGTGACACAGGTCTATCACATAACATCAGTACCAGTCTACACAAACGGAGTGTGTGGGGTTTGCCTGTGGATCCTTTCTGTGAGGTCTCTAGAACTCCTGTCTACTTTGTGCATACAGAGATCCCTGTCACCTCTCAAAAGAAAAGATTTGCCTTTGTTTATCTATAGCCTTGTGCTTCACCTGGACATTGCTGCATTTTTACTGCAGTGCTGTGGATCATTTGGGATGGAACATTTCAGTCCGGTACTGGGAAGAAAGCAAGGATTAAAATGCATTTCTTACATTTGGCAGCTATCAGGATTCTAAGATCTCTGTTACTTGTAGTCTGTGGCCATATGTGCTTTTATGTGTGTTACTTGGGGTGCCCCAAGGGTGTTTCTTCTGCTGATGTGAAAGAGGAATGATGGAATGATTTTTAAAAATTTTTTTATATTACACTGCTTATCAACAACCTTGAAGAGGGCTCAGCACCAAATGTAGCAATGCTGGCTGCAGCTACAAGGAAGGGACTAAACACCACTGAATCATGGATCACCCTGAGAAGCCTGTGAATAGTTTTCAGCTTAGGAATGGATAACTTGCTCACAAATTTCAGTGGGGAGAAATGTGAGGGAACAAGACCAGAAGCCAACGCTGCTTGTGGGGATTATGCCGTGGTGCACATGGGAATGTGAGGGACGACACGAAGCTGCTGCTGGAGTATTGGAATTAACTTCAGGAGTTCCATTTAGATCGCCTGAAGCATCCAGTGGTTCAGTCCAAGAATGGATTTGTGTGTTTCTGCTTCATAACAGCTTGTCATGCTGCCCAGCAGTGAGTGACAGCATATCAGAGAGTGCTCTGCACTCCATCCAGTGCTCATAGTTCTGTGGAGCAGGGGGATGTGCAGTGATACAGAAGAGGTGTCCAAGGGGAGAGAGGAGCATGAGAAGTTTTCCAATTCCTGAGCTTGAGATAACACAGTCATGTGTTTGAGGAAAGCAACTGATCATATGACTGAGAAATCCATTTGAATTCTTATTTTTAACTAGGTTTAAACCCCTTTAGGATTGAAACAGGATCCTGAATGGAAGACTTGGGAAGTGTCTCATTGAATCTCACTTGATTAGATCTGGGCTCTACTCCAGAGCTAATCAAGATAATTTTATGTAGCAAGATTGGTGCTTAGGAGAAAAAAAAGGGATCATCTGTTTGCAGTGAATTTAGTTTAACAGCATCTTCTAAGAAACTAGTGGATGTTTTTTTTCTTTTTTCTTGTTTTGATTTTTCATAAAAATATTTTATGTTTAAGGACTTGGGTTTTCTGTTCCTTCAGGATAGCAGTGGCTCACAGGACGATGTTCCAGAGAGGAGAAGTGCATAACAAACCCACTGGCTTCTGGGGAATGATAAAAAGTGTTACAACATCTGTTCCTGGCAGTGAAAGTATCCTTCATCTGCATGCTGGCACCTGCCTTGGGAGGTAGATCCAGCTTTCTTTGTTTTGAAAGGTAAAGTGTTAGGTGGGACAGTTACAAAGTATTTGTGTTTCAACCCATTTCAAGCCTAGTGTCTCATGGGAGAGAGCATATCTCCTGATATGCTTTTTTCTCTAGCACTGTCTGACCTTCTGCCCAGGGCTTGGACACAGTTTTACTGCGATGGAGGCAGAAGTTTTATGTTTCTGCCCTGCTCTATAAATGTGCTGTTGCATCACCACGGTTGAGGTGTACAGGAGATCAGGAGACAGACGTGCACCCTTACCACCCAATCATAGTTTGGTTTGGGTTAGAAGGGACTTTAAAGATCATCCAGTTTCAATGTTCCCTGTAAAAGGAATCTGTTGGGAATTACAAAGGTCTGTACTTCTCTAACAGAGTTGCTTACCTACGATTTCTGTCAGACCACATGTAGTGTGCATTGTGCATATTTAAGGCCGAGGACTCTTCTTCCTCTCCTTTCCTGCTAGCTGCTAAAATCAGAATTTGGCTATTTGACAGACTCCTCATAGTAATCACTAATCTCTGGGAGCAGTTACTCAGCAGTTTTGTTTATGAAGATGATCTGAGATGACATATTGTGAGATGCACTTCAGTGGCAAGGGACACTGATCAAAGTGCAGCAGCAGTTTTTGAGAGCTCTGGTTCTATTCTGTGATGTGTTCCTCAGGAAGAGAAATAAAGAGTTTGTTGCATAACTGCCTAAGTACTGTGTCCTGCCTACCTCCTTAAACTGGAGTAGTGTGCACCATGTACATTCTTGAGATTTCTTTGGTGCTGTGTTAATGAGGAGCATGAAGATTGCATCAAAAAGCTAATCTGCATCTAAAAAGTGACCAAACCATTAGATGTGGCCCTTGGGCTGAAAGTGGGGAATCTTTTGTTTTTGATTAAGAATTTGTGATGAGTTCTAGCCTTGACTATGTTGGTTTGCCAGATCTGGCCCTTATCCAGCAAGAAGTGGATGCCCTGGAAGAATTGAGTCGGCAGCTTTTCCTGGAAACTGCTGACTTGCATGCAACAAAGGTACACAGCAAATAACTGCCCAGCTGGGTGTTGGGAAGTCAGAGAAGTTTGGAAGAGTACATATGTTATGAGAAATTGAAACCTGTTCAATAGGTAAATGGTGAAATGTTGTGGTGCAGTGGAATGCGGATCTGTTTCTTTAACTTTGGGGCTAGATTACAGTTTCCTTGCAGTTCAGATATATCCTTGAGTCTGCCCCATGGTCCTGTAACCATTCACAAGCTTATGTATTAACACTTACGAGTTCAGAAACATGTGAATTAAAAGATGTAAAAAGGTAGAGCTGTGCTTGCTACTCTTGGTACTCCATTACGATTTTATGTTGTGGGTGATAGTAAAAATGGCATATTTTTTATGTTCTACTCCCTCTCCTTCCTTTTGTATTTCCAGGAGAGAATAGAGTATTCCAAAACTTTCCAAGGAAAATACTTTAACTTTTTGGGTTACTTTTTCTCCATCTATTGTGTCTGGAAAATCTTCATGGTATGTAAATGTTTTATTGCATTTTGTGTGGACGTATGCAAATGTCATACCCTGCATAGATTATGCTATATGTGCAGTTCCTTAAGTAATGCTTAAGTTTCTTTAGAATGCAGAAATTCTTAAAGAAACTGGCCCTTGGTTGAAATAAAACTCTGAATCTGTCTTTTTGTGTAGAGCATTAGACAAGTAATTCTTACATGGATGTGTTTTGTGCCTTCTTAGACAATCCAACCTCCCCCTGCCCTTTCCTTGGTGATACCATGTAAGAGTCATGCATGTGTCTCATGTGTGAGACTAAGAAATGCTTTTGCCATTTTGCTTGAGTATGAATCCATCTCTCTTGCAGGCAACCATCAATATTGTGTTTGACCGTGTGGGGAAGACTGATCCAGTCACAAGAGGAATTGAGATCACCGTAAATTACCTGGGAATCCAGTTTGATGTGAGCCTTTATTAATTCTTACAGCCTTTTCAGCAATTCATGTCTTATCTAAATAAAACCATCCTGCTGCTAAGGAGAAAGTGAGAGATCCTGAGAATGTGGCTTTGGCTTTTGACTTTTAGAGGAGGAAAACGAAAATGCACCATGGACGTTGCTTTCACACTGATTTTATGCTGAGATGGTGATGTGGTCTTGCCAGAGAGGCAGTGATTTGCTTTTTTTGTTTTGGAGAAATGGAAGCACTTTAGACAGCCTGCTTAGATTAATATGTTCAGCTACAGAGTAATTTTGATTCCTTATGCAAATAGGTGTTCTGTCACTTACACTTTTAAAATATATCCCTGTGAAAATGGGGTTCTTTGTTGTTGGTATAAACTAAATCTCTTTCTTGTGTGTTTGAAGTAAACAATTGCTAATACATTTGTGAAAATGTCTGTTATATAAACCTGTCTACAATGGATATCTGTACAATTAGGAGATACAAAGAGCCTGAAGAATTGGCAGCTATACAATGTGGTGTAAGTGAGAGTAATGTTGACATTTTAACTGTTTTCTTCTTGTTGATACAGGTCAAATTCTGGTCTCAGCACATTTCCTTTATTCTTGTTGGAATAATCATTGTTACCTCTATTAGAGGGCTGTTAATCACACTTACAAAGGTAAGAACCAGGACTCTTAAGTGGTTTGAGACACTGAAATCTGCTACCAGAACTTTACCTTTAGATGGGATGAGTACTGTATAAACTTTCAATATGTGTTTATGTTTACATATCTGAATATAAATTCTTGCAGAGGCAGGAAAGTAGGAAAAATACCTTTAGCAAGATACTTCCCCACTAAGTGTCTGTCAGGAAGAGATGGAAATGTTAAATAAGATGCTAAATGTAAGCAAGGGCTCAAAATGATGCTATAGCCAAGGCTTATTAGTAAGGTTGATGAGATGGTGATTGAAAGCATTTGGATTACTTAATTTAAGGTGCTGGTAGGACAGAAAGGCATTAACTCAACAGACAGGTGACTCATTGACTTGACCTGGCCTTTGGTACCTGTGCTTAAACTTCTCTGTATTGCTCTGTGATTTTTACCGCAAGGTATAACTGGCTGTGGGAGATTAATATTTCAGAGTAACACTGCAGGTTTATGGAAGTAGGATACAGGTAGCCATCTGGAATGTACGGTTTTGATTTTTTTTTTTTAGCTGAAAAAGTATTGAATGGTATGTACCTTTCACGCTGTCCTAAGGCACATCAGACTTACCTGACTGCATATTTCCAGCGTTGGTTTTTTTTTTTTTTCCCCTAGTTCTTCTATGCCATTTCCAGCAGCAAGTCCTCCAATGTTATTGTTCTGCTGTTAGCACAGATCATGGTGAGTATGGAGAGCTGTGGGCACACCCATGTGCATTTCTGCATGCATACCTGTTTGTGTGTGTATAAACACATGACAATATCTTTGTGTGCTGCCCCTGTTAGCCACAGAGCCTGTGGTGAAGCAATAACAGCTGTCCCTGTTTTAACTTCCAGGGAATGTACTTTGTGTCATCAGTGCTCCTGATCCGCATGAGCATGCCTCCGGAATACCGCACCATTATTACAGAAGTCCTGGGAGAGCTCCAGTTCAACTTCTATCACCGTTGGTTTGATGTGATATTCCTAGTTAGTGCTCTGTCCAGTATCCTCTTCCTCTATTTAGCACACAAACAAGCCCCAGAAAAGCATATGGCCCTCTGAGGCAGAGCTGCAGTCATGCACTGCTCTCTGTCCTGTCAGCTGCACTGCTGCAACTCCCGTGGATTGCAGAACTTGGAGAGACTGGACTGCTCTGTGTGTTCTGGCAGTGTAACTGCAAAACTTGGAGAGACAGGACTGTTCTGTGTGTTCTGGCTCTTTGAACCTCCACACGTGTCATCATCAAGCTCTGTGGCTCTTTTTGTTCAGTGCCACAGCTGGAAGGGAAGGGGGTGTGTGTATTGAGCGTGAAACAGTTCATTGCCAAGCAATAAAGGCAATCCTGGGTACACCACTATCCAGGGGCATCAGAACTTGTATGGTAGGCTGGCTGAGGGGACCCCTTACTGTTGGAACATCTTCATAGAAGGCATGAAGAAATGTGATTTTTCTTTGGAAAATTAGCTCATAACTGGGATTTGGAGGATGGCAATTCTGGAATTGAATGATTGAGTCTGTGGAATTAAATAAGCTTTTGTAATATGCGAGCATCACAGTTGTTTTTTGTCAGAAAATTTGGCTGGGTTTGAGCTAGGTGGTTAGGATTTTCTGTCTGGCAGAAGTGGAGTGGAGAGAACTACACTCCATTTCTGTATGTAGTGTATTCTAGTGTGTATCACTAGTACCTGCTGTCCTTAGGAACTGGAGACTTGCTTTCTCTTACTGAGTGTCAACTTCTTTTCTCTCCCAGTGTAAGTGGAACTGAGGTTTTGGGTTCCTCTTTGCTAGAGTTCAGTGTGAAGTCAAAGACCACTGCCATGCCTTGTTTACATTGTATGTTACAAATTTTATTCATGTGACTTAAACTTGTAGGTTCCCAAAGCCATTCTCTGAGGGTTTGTTTTATAATTGTTCTGGAACATAAATTGTAGGTGGTGAAAGTAAGACCTGGAGGGGGTAAAAATAACCACCCTAAGCTATTTATTTCTGTATTGTCTTTGGTGTACAGCAAGGAGGCAAAGTATACAGCAGCAATAGTACAGAACTATTTATGCCACTTTCGAGACAATGTGGTGGTGACTTGGGGTTAGAAGAATGTGCGTGACTGAATTACATACACTATTCTAATCCACAGCTCTATGCAGAGGAGTGAATAGTGATTAAATGTCTTGAGTTGTGAATTACAAGGTTTACCTAATGTTTGAAAGAAATTTCTGCAATATTAGCAGGAAAAAGGAGCATAATGCACAGAGTACATAGGCTGATGCCACTATAGAGCAGCTGTACTGCTGTAAGCAAAGAGATACCACAGAGGTTGAATTGATGGACTTGGATTAGAGGAAGAGTTGCCTTTGGGAGATGGGGAGAAATCAGTTGCTCTTTATTAAGAGCTTATCCATAAAGGCTGAGATGCTTATGAATCTCTAAAACATTTCCACCTTCTGCTGCAGGACATGCAATTATGAAGTTGCAGTTCTTTAAGCCTTTTCAGAAGGAAGTGACTGAGTGCCCACTTCACAAGGCAGAAAGCCAGTGGAGCAGAATTGCAGTGTGTTAAATGGATGCAAGTTACACTGAAGTGTTTATTGCAGCAAGAGTTTCTAGTCCTTTATAGCTCTGGCACTCCTTGGAACAGACAAGTTCTGGGAGGTGGAATAGCAAAGAAGAACTGAAGAAAAGATTTGGAGGGTTTCTTTTTTGTTGTTCTTGGCATAGTTTTGTCTCCCTACAGCTTTGTGTCATCACTGTTGTCACCATCAGCTCTTGTGGAGGCAGCTGATTGTGAAGAGGAGGATGAGTCTGCCTGCAGAGGGGTAATAAATACGTTGTGATTATTTTCAGTTTGTAAACATTTCATAGTCTGCACTGTTACAGACTCCTGTTTTCATCTGCACTAATCATACACTTGTTTAGATGGCAGAATGAACCAACAAATACAATTTTTGTTGTTCAAGGGCTTTTCCGGTTAAGTACATTTTGAGAGAAATTTGTTCAATAGAGGGTTCCTATTGTTAAATTCCCGTAACGGCTAAATTTGAACACAAAAGTCATGCTAACTGCAGATCTGCAAAATGCAGCTTGGGGACTAAGAAGTTCTTGAAAAAACTTGTAGCTGGACATTTGCAGGCAAGGATAATGAAAAATAAATGGGAAATAGTATTGGTCTTATTCTTGTCTGTCTCTTTTCCTTATTACAGGAAATAAGCATTTAAATATTTAAGGCTGACCACACAGGATTAAAAGTGTTTTAAGAAGTAATACCTTCCTGCTTTTCTGACTTTAGTCATGCTTCAGATTCTATCTAGTGGCATGAAGTGAGTAAAATAATTTCAAATCATCACATTGCGTAGAAAATGCCATCATAACCTATCAGTTGCTGTTCCTTCTATAAAATGATTCATTTTTAAATATTTCTTGAGGAATTCACAAAAGCAGTTTATGGTTTTGGTGTATTTAAGCAGTTTTTCCTGCCCTTCCACAGTTGTATTGCTTGTTTCCCGTCCTCATTAAGGATTACTGGATTTGGATTATCTTGTTCCATAAAATCTCTTGTATGTGTGTTCTTTGTGTGATTCAATCTTACATTAAAGATACTCACCTGTATTGTGTGTGGGGAAAGGAAGAGTTGTTCGTGATAATTAGCAGCTTTCCTTTAAATAACTTGCAAAAATCCAGGCTCAAGTTAATAATCCTAGCTCTGGAAAACATACTACCTGAAAAAAAATTCTTTTCCTATCCCCTGTGTGATCCCTCAGTGTCTGCCTAATGCAGGATTACTCACCCTTTCCCTTGGCTCAGGTGAGTTTCTTTCTGGCTCTGATGGATGATTTTCTGTGTAAGTAGGAGGTTCTGAAGTGTCTGAATCTGCCATGGAGGCTGTGATGGGAATGTTTTGGCCTTGGAAGTACCTGTAAGCATCTTTGCCGCACACCAGCAGTGTCAGTGTGTCCCCACTGCTTTGGATCCTTGCCACCACTTTGTCATAGGATTCGTTGGTCACATTCTCTCCATTCACTTCCACCAAGAAGTCATTGTTTTCCACACCTGCTCTGCCAGCTGGCCCCTGGGTTTGTACCTGCAGAGGGGAGTTCAAAGCAGGATGTTGGCATAAAATTTGGAAAGATGCATGAACAGCTGAGGGTTAACTGTGTTACTGCTTTTCCTAGAGGATGGTGAAATAAGCATGGATAAGGGGAGATTTGTGGGGCACAAATAAATTGGGACAGGCAAGGGCCCCAGGCATAATAAACATGGAGTGCATCAGTTTGAGATTTAAGGTGTGTCTTGATAGACTTACATTATAGAAGTATGGCATGATAGAACCATGAAGACAGGTGGAAAAACAGTTTTCTAACTATTTGCAGGTCTCTGTCCAATAACTTTAAAGTTTAGTACATTTCACAGATCCCTTAGTAATGAGTGGAACCCCTCCTCTCAAGAACGCTGAAGTTACAGATGTAGTTTGGGACAGCAGGAGTTTGACTTTTACCAGCTGTGGAATTCAGTGAAGGTGGGTAGAAGTAGGGCAAAGGTGTCTCTCCTATAATTAAGCTGTTCTACAGTAAAAACCAATTCTGTCTAAAATACTAATCTTATTGTGCAAGGCTCATGAACAAAAGCAAAAATTATGCAAAAGCTGAATTCTTCCCTCTAGATGCCTAAGAGAATGAGGAATGTTTTCTGGTGCTCATTTTTTACTTGGGCCAACAATGTCAGTCAGATTTAAACATTTCTAGCTCCTATCTGAGAGCACTGGAGAAGAGACTTCTGTGGCTTTTTTCTCTTTGTTTGCAGGATGGAAAGGAGGAAACTGTCCAACAGACTACTTGAGTTCATTCCTTGCTCCTCGTTCTTCATCAGTACCTCACTGATGAACAATCCAGGCTTGTTCTTGATCATGTTTAAACTGAAGCCAAATCCATTAGGTCCTTTCACCATCTTGCAGATTCTTGGCTTGTAGTTCACTTGCTGCTCAGTGTGCAACTCTGCTCTTTCCTCTATTTTAGCTGGAGTTGGATCCTGTGCTTTGTCGTAGTATGAGAAGGGGGAAATTTGAGCCTGAAAAAAGTGACAAATAATGTTAACATAAAAACTTCTCTTTTTCTTTTTTTTCTGTTTCAGGATCTCGTGCTCAACATATTTTGTTTGAAACTTTGTTCATGACTCAGACTTGAGCTGCAGTGAAGAACTCTTCCCTATTAATTTCTATCTGGATGGAAAACTACAGTGTTGATCTGTGTGAGATGGGAACTTTGTTATTCATAGATGGTTACACAGTCATGTAGCTCTGAATTTGCTGTCTTAACAGCAAACTTTACCCTTTCTGATGTGTTTGAATTTAGAATTGTTCCAATAGCATCTGTAAAAATCAGGAAGAGACCAAAGATTTGGGTGTTCAGTGGCTTTCTGTACAAGTGTAAGTGGAGTTGCTGGAATACAGGTGTATCTTAGACATTTCCTGCAAGTTGAAAAAGTGTCAGAGCAGATTGGCTGTTTCATTGTGATAATTTATCAATTCCTAGCAGGAGTTTGCATTTTCTTACCAGTTTATACATTGCATCTGTTTCCTTATCCACCACCAACAGGGTGGTTTTTGTCTCGGACTTCTTAATTTTTTCCACTACGCTTTCATGATCCAGCCCATCCACTCGCTCGCCATTGACAGCCACTAAGATGTCATTGTCCTTGAGACCTGCCATGGCTGCTGGGCTTCCAGAATTAACATCTTTGATTACATGATCTAAGATAAGAAGGGGAGAAGGACTGATGTGAAGGCAGAGCTTGGTGAGTTTAAAGACATTAAAATGTATGGCAAAGGCAAATGGCCAGAACTGCACTTCAGGTTGAGGCTGTTTTCCCTGAGGATTTCTCCTACATGGCCAGTAAGAAGTCAAAGAGAATGAGGGCTGCAAACATCGTATAGGAAGAAATGGTACAGGAAATGTCATGGTCTGTGTGTTAACTTGATTCTTACCACCAGTATTTTGTTCCATCCGTAGATAGAATCCATAACCACTTTTTCCTTTCTGGAGCTCAATAAGTCGTGGTTTGAGGGGAAGCAACCTTAGGCTGGCACCCTCCTTGCTCAGTGTCATCCTCTGGCTTTTGAAATAGTGGTCTGTTTCTTCATTTGAAAGTAGAAACATAACATGATTTTCAGACTTCTTTACCTGTGACAGCACATGCACAGTCTCAGATGTGACCCCTTCAACAGCATGTGAGAATTGCAGATACTTCGGTAACAGGTGCACTGATACATAGTGGAGTCTGGGTGCTGTTGGTCTAGGCCAGGCTACTGTAAATTGATTTTTCTGCCCCCCCCTCCAGTCGGAAATTTGGACTGTGACAAAATAATGGGCATGTATTATATGAAGAAATTTTCTGTATTTCATACTGTATTCCTGACCTATAGGAAATTATCTGTGGAGGCCCATGAGGGTGGCGTACAGTGCTGTAGAATCCAGGGAGCCTCAGTAGATAGTTCTTGGTTTTTCTAGGTGTGGAACTCTACAATATAGAATTATTGTGCCATCTGTACCACTATTTTAGATTACAGTGACAGGAGTTGAGTTTCTGTCACTCTTGGTCCTCTTCTGTCTCTGTATTGCTGATTCTGAGGTGGGTTTTTTTGTGTGTCTGTTCAACCCCTCCAAGTCCATCCGTCTCTTAATCCTTTCTACTCTAAGGGGTGCCCTTTTTACTCAACCAGTGTCACTCTGCTGCTGATGTTCAACAAAACACAGGTGTTGCATGATTCCATAGCTAGCCGTGTACACTGAATGCTGCTGGAATGCTGGAGCCTCATGGCTCTCTGAAATCTCTTCAGCTCCAGCTGTGCTTCAGCAGTGCCAAGAGCGGAAAGCTGGAAGCCTCATTAGCAACGTTCTTTGCAGCCAGTTAGTGAAATTACTTGCACAGTAATTTTCATTAGTTTTGGACTTCTTAACAGGAGAAAGGGACTACTGTCTAAAATAATGAATCTTCCCTGCTCCATGCTGACTGTGTCATCAGAGGGCTTCCCTTTTGCTGCCCTGGAAACCACATTTGATGACTTGCTCTCCTGCCATTAGGAGCATTTCCAGGACTTCTAGGAAATGTATTTATTTAATAGGGCTCCTGGCAACAGCATACTTGTGTTATTTCAAATTCTTTGGCCTGTCTTGATGGCAGTGTTCATTGAGAGGCAGCTCAGGAGGCTGCTTGATAACAGAGCCAACGCAGAGGGCTATGCTGATGTGTTGATGGTACATGAACAGCAGCTCCCAAGATTTACTGTGAAGTGCTTAAATGAGCCAGCCTGGCCTCCTCAGTAACCCTGATAGGTTGCTGTGAAAGTAGGCCAGAACAGAAGACGAATGAATACCTTTTCCACCACTTCCTCGTGTGTGTCATTTTCCACATTTTTTCCATTGATTTCAATCAGGCGATCGTTATTTTGGACACCAGCCTTTGCAGCTGCTCCTTGTGATGAAAGCTCTACTATGAACAGCCCCTTCTGTCCTAAAATAAATGAAAACTCATTACACAGGGTAAGTCACTGCAATAGGCCTGAATTTAGTGGTTAAGGAAACTCAGCACTGATGTCCTCAGAGACTCTTGGTCTCTGCTTGTTTGCAGATTACAAGAGCACCACAAAAACTTCCACACAGACACTCCTCTGTTTCTTACTCTGTTCTGGAAAAATCACTTCAGTTGTGGAGGGAGATACTTGTTCTCTATCTGCAGCTCAAATTGTTTATTTCCCTACCAAGAGTGCAAAGGGGCTGATTAACATAGCTGAAAGGGATTTGATTCCTGCTCCCTCCCACCCCCCTCTCCCCCCATCATATTGACGAGAGAAGCTGCTTTTACTGTTGTTTAATACATTTAATAATTTCCTGTGTTTGGAAGGCTTCTATATTTGGTCCTTCAATTATATTGCGTACCAAAATATCCCTTAGAGGGCTCTTTAGAGATCATGCTTTCCAGAAGACTTCCCTCTTCTGTTGACTGGCCTTGGAAGAAAGGCATATGTGGAAGATATTCAAAATTATCTTACAAATGAATTAACTTACAAATCAGGGAAAGCATTTTTTTCAGCTGTCTAGAACCTCATGTGCTGATTCCTGAGGTGCTTTTGAGGAATGGAACAGTACTTAACATAGCACATTGAGTGTGTATCTGGTGTTTGAGCAGGGACTGTAAATTTGGTTTTGTTAAGTGGGCTTAAATAACAAGCAGAAAATAGCTTATTATTTTTCTCTCTCTTTTTTTTCATCTGTTTTCCACCCCATGAGAAGCATGGTCTTCAGAGAACCTTGCACTGCGTATGCTGTACTGAAATGTACTGGAGATGAATCTGAACTCATCTTTCTGCTTCTCACTTTCTTTCTGTTAGCAAGAACAGTTTGTGTCCCCATTAGCCCCCCCACGTGTTCACTGTGGTTGCCTCTGTCCCTGCTGCCAAATACATACGTATATATATCCAATTTCTTCTCTCCAGGCTCTCACCTTCTGTGCTTTTCAGAGAGAAGCCATAGCCTGTCTCCTCCTTCACTAGGTAGCAGAGCCGGGGCTGTGGAACTGCAGCAGTTCCTTTGTTGGCCATGGATGGTGGGCACTGCTGCTCCTGCTGTTGTCCTGTTGGTGCCTTTTGACCCAGCTCCTCCAAGTTCACTCCCTCCTTTTGTGCCTTTTCATAGGATGCATCATCCAGAACAAGGAATATAATGGAATCCCCACTGTTTTTGATAATCTCCACCACCTGTAACGGACAAGGGGAAATGGAAGCAAGCATTAGAGTGATTGAGCTAAAAGCTCTCCGCAGGAAGAGACTTTTTTCCACTGTTTTTGTTGTCTCATCCCCCTGCTCATGCACTAGGGAGGCACCCCAAAGACATTCCATGCCTGTGGTGGGAAATGAATGATGCAGGGGCATTCTCAGAGCAGTTGGATTTCCTAGCCAAAGATGCCATAAAAACAAAGAGAAATTTTCACACAGCAGCTGTGGGTAATGGGGGCATGGTGTGGATCCCAGACTGAGCAGAGAGGTACCTGTGTGTGCTCCTCTTTGTCCACAAAGATACCATTAACCCTGAGGACTCTGTCTCCATCCTTCAGGCCAGCCCTTTCAGCTGGGCTGTTGTGTGCCACGTTCCGGACAATGTGCCCTGCTGTGTCCTCCTCAATACGCAAGAAGAAGCCGTAGTTCTTTTGGGGCTTCTTGGTCATTTTACACTCTCGGGGCTGGAGGACAGAAGTCATCTTTACCAGACAGGATGGAAAAAACACCTGTAAATAAAAACAGTAAGCTTACCTAGGCTATATTCCCTCTAATTACACATTAAGAGGGTTTGCTTCAGAATTCTTGGGGTGTCTTTTTTTTTTTTTTGTGTTGAGTTGTTTTTTCTTTTGGCCCCAGGAAATCCAGCTGGGCAAAGTTGAATTTGGTTAACAAAGCTAGAGAGAAGAAACCAAACCTTTTTCCTTGACCCTCCTTGCTTTTCTTGTCTCTGTATCTCAAATGAAGTTAAGCAAAATGCAGAACTGAAGTAAGCCTGCCTGTGAAAACATAGTAAAGATTGAGAAGGTGTAATACCAGGGTTAAGTCTTACAGAGGAAATGAAGTTTAGGGAAAAGGGATTGTAAGTGGAGTGAAGGGATTGTTCCCCCTCACTTTGGTATTTGGGAGACCACACTGAAAACTCTCCCCTGTTTTGATGACTCCAATAATTGACATACTGGAGCTAGTTCACTGAGGGGATTTAGGTTTTGGAGCACATGTTTAAGCAGGCTGAGAAAGCTGGATTTGTTCAGTCTTGGGAAGAGAAAGTAAAGGGAAGATCTTACTGATATCTTCCCACTGCCTAATTGGATGGTGTGGAGAGCACAGCCAGACTCTTCTTGGAAGTTAACAGTGGGAGGATGCATGGCAACACACACACTCGGCAGCTAGGGAAATTCCAAGTAGACATTCATAAGGACAGCTTTTCCTCTTGGGGGGTGTGAGATACTACTAGAAGTGCCCAGAGAGGCTGTGAAATCTCTGTCCTTGGAGATACCTGGATTGGCCCTGAGAAACCTGATCTAAGCTGGCCCTGTTTTCTATGGGACATTGCACCAGGCAACCTCTAAAAGTCCCTTCTTTCCTACTCTTCTATGATGTAATCAAACTCTGGTTTGGTGAAGTCTATCATGCAGTAATATGGAAGGTAAATAACAGGTGTGGCCAGGGAACATCTCCCAAGATAATTGTCCTACCAAAGATCTGTGAAGACAGGGGAATGAGACAAATGAAGACAACTTCTTCCAGTCGGAAAATCCAGGTAATTGGCAAACTTGGTTTGTATTTTTCTGGAAAGATTTTTTTTTTTTTCCCCCTGTCTCTTTACTGACAGAAGTCAGCTCTCCAGATGTTCTGGCGGTTAAATCCTTCCAAGATAGCAATTTAGTGAAGAGCCACTGCTGTGGCCACCCATGCTTCAGACTGTTTGCTATGGGAGCTGAAGCTGAATTGTTTCTTTGGCAGCACATAGAACAGCATGGATGTGTGGTGTGGGTTTGGCACAGATGTCACTGGAGCTGGAGAATACAGGAATTTCAGCAGCAAGGATATGGAGCCTGCAGATCATGATTCACTTGTAGTCCTTGGTCAGGTGCCTTGAGATTTTTGAGTCTCTGTGTATTGCACTGACATTAACTAATAAAGGGATCAACTGCCCTATTATTTGGACATTGTCTGGAGCACATCAGACCGTATCAAGTGCAAGTACAATTGAAAGCAGTTATTCTTGACAAACACTGGGAATCTCTGCTAATTCCTGAAATTAACATGCAAAAGCAGTGCTACACAGAGCGGAAGAAACAGTAGGCTTTTATGGGAAAAAATATTTCTTCATATTTAGAACTGGAGGGAAGGTTACAATGCCTAACATACTACTTCTGTTAATCCATCAGAGCTTCATGTTCAGCATTATTTTTATTACAAAAAGGAGTATGCTAAGGAAAGAGGGATTAGGAAAAAAAGGAATTTCTTACCTGTATATCTATGTAGAACAGCCTTCTCAGGAGTTCTCTTTTGCTGTTCCTCCCGTGGCTGTACGTATAAGTAAGGCTGGACTTTGATTGGGCAAAGGTTGATTTAAAAGATGATTTATTTAACCAAGTTTCATTGAATGTGTGATACCTTGATAGGCTGTCTTGTCCTTGTGGGCAGAAGTGCTAGTCACATGCATTTTTCAGCAGCTTTGCATTTTGTCCTACTGATATTATACTTAAAAACTCAGTCAAGGAGATCATCTGAGGCAAGCCTGACCTTTGCTTTGGGCAAGAGCTTCTCCTGCTCTGAGAAATGTCTTGAAGGGAGCAGGGTTGGGTTGTGCTGGATTGACCTGGGCCAGCAGCATTTGACTGCAGGCTAGGAAGTTACTGTTTAAAATCTGTGTGCCCACTGTTGGATTAAAAAAAAAAAAAAGAAAGGATTGTGGCAGGTTAACCTTGGCCAGCAGCTTTCACCCCCCTCTTCTACAGGACATGGGGAGAAAATAGGATGAAAAATCTTGAAGAATTCAAGATAAGTACCATAACTGGGAGAGATGCAATGAAAAAATGGGTTTGTGATTGAGGGGTGGGCCCTGATTGTTGAGGCCATCACGCATGTGAAACATGCACTGCAATCAAGTGACCCATGCAAGCAAAGCCTCTCTGGAATAGAGGGAGAGAGGTGTCTGTGATATCAGTGTTGTGAGTCATGGCAAATTGGCTACACTGTAGGCGCACTGGGAAAGGCAGTATGGATTGCTCTTCCTTAGGAAAAGGAAAGTGTATTTGTGGGATTGTCTTTGCTCAGGGACCCAGGTGAACTTGGTACAGAAGAAAGTGGAAATCTGCTGTGTAACTCAAGTTGAACTATCCCCGGGAGACAATAATACATTATTTGACTTCTATGGTATAGGAAGAAATACAGCAGGAATCATCAGAACCAACAGAGAATGAGCCTCACCAGGAGCCATGTGAGTGCAGCGCTGACCCACCTCAAGTGGTCTTGGTGCTCAACAATCCAACATGGTGCTTCTGCTGTCTTGAGTGATCTCCTTGACAGATAGGACCAAAGTCATCAACTGTTCTTATGGAAATGTGGGGGAGGGAGGGCATGGAATGGGGGAATAATATCTGTATATATGTCAAGGGACAAGGTGTAGTGGTTATAGAGGATGTATAAACCTGACTGTTGGATGTAAAGATGGTTTTAGTATGTCACGTAAATTCTAAGTTTTAGTAAGAAGGAATTTCATGAAAGAGAAATAGATGAATTGAAAAGGTTTGAGTAGGGTATTGAAATAAAGCAATGTATGAATGGGCAGAGGATACTTCAATATCTCAGATCACACATGATATGAATGGTGTGGAATAAGGGGTTGAGATTGTACTGGGTCTGGCTGGGATGGAGTTGGCTTTCTCCCTGGCAGCCCTCATGGTGCTGTGCTTTGCATTTGTGGCTAAGATGCTGTTGATGCTATACAACTTCTTTGGCTGCTGTAGAACAGTGTTTGCCTTCTCTCACGGCTTTTCTCCTCCTCAATCCCTCCCAGAAAACAGGGAGGGGACAGAGTGGTGACAGCTGGCCCAAACTGTAAACTGGAACAAGGGATATTCCACACCGTTTGATGTCATGCTCAGCATTAAAAGCTTGGTAAAAGGAGGAAGGGCAGTTCTCTGTGGTTGTGGTGGTCTTCCCAAGCAGCTGTTGTGCATGTTGTTGAGGTGTATCTTCCCTTGAAGGTTGCTAGAGATCTGCCTGCTGATGGGAATAAGGAATGAATTCCCATTTTTCTTTACTTGTGTATGCAGCTTTCCTTTCCCCGTCAAGCTATCCTTATCTCAATGCATAAGTCTTGCCTTCCTTTAATTTTTCCCCCATTCTGCAGGAAATGAGTGAGAGGGTGGGTGTTTGGCTGTTGGTTGGGGTCTGTCTGTCACAAGGGTGTATCCTGTCCACAATCCATAATCATGGGAAGGATATACTTATGGACACAGACTGACCTGAATGGTGTTTGTAATGCAGGGGGAAGCTTCCAAATTTGAGATCTCAGTATACCAAGATAATTAATAAACTGACTGTGTGAACTTCTTATTAAAAAAATCTAATTCAATTTTAAAAAGCTTTAAAACTACTTATTTCTCTCATTAACTTGCTGTGGAATTGGATTATTAGAAATAATACCTGTGTTTTCCTTGGCTGTGTGCTCCAACTGTTTAATTCAAAGGGAAGGTAATAGAAATGATCATAACCCAAATCTGCTGCAACAGAACAGTCACTGATGTTATAAAAGCCTCACTGTAATCCACTTTAAGTGGATTTGCAAGCCTGTTGTGACTAGGACTTGTTCCTTTTTATACAATTTCAAACCTACAAAGTGAAGTAAGTGGGCCCCGATGTTGTAAGCACCAGACGAGTCAAACCTGCCCTGTCCTCTGCTTGCAACCTTTCAGACAACTACGACAAAGGCTGGATGATGAAGGACATCAGAGAGGCTCTCAGTTTTTGCAGCCAAGCACAGTGCATATGGGAACTCTACAAGGATTTCAGGCCAACATATGAGGAAACAACACAATATTTGAATCAAGATTTATTTTTTCATTGTAGTGCCACTGCGATAGTCACTTGAGGTAATTTTGGGTCCCAACAGGATTTTTTAGGAATAAGATGCTACACAAATGTAAAATGTTAGTGAAGTGTAGAAATTAAAAAATTCTTCTATCCTTCCACCACTAGAATGAAAATTATTTGAGAATTGATCAGAGTAAAGGCAGATTGCAATATCTCCTTTTTTGGCTCTTGAGTCTTTTGCAAGAGTGTTCTCAAGCATATTCATACAGCTACAAAAATGAAGAACATAACTAAGAAAAAAAAACAGAAGATATTTTACTTTTTAACACTGTGAAAAGTGATAACATCTGAAAAAATCCTCTTAATTAACAATATTCCTTTATTGTAGGAGTTGGCCATGATGACTTAGGAGGTGTGGTTCTGTTAGCACAAGGACTAGACTTAGGGGTTCTGCTTTCTCCACAGTATCTTCCTTTTCAGCTGTAGCCTGGTTGTAGTAATATATGGACCTTTCTTTCTATTGACATGGCATTATCCTGTGGGATAACAGTTTCAAAATATTTTCTGTAATTGTTTTTGCCACAGCTTTCCTGATGTTTGGTTAGAAAAATTTCTGTGAAACTCACCTGTGTTAACAAAAATGGTCAGAAATAAGCATTTTCTGGTAGTTATAAATGTTCATAGGGTTTCCTCAGTGTGTTGGGTGAATGAAGGGAAGCACCTTTGTTAATTTTGGTACTTGCTAGGATGTCTGACTTTACTAAGTTCACAGGTAAACTATATCTTTAATACAAGTGTAATTACAAGGTTCAGTCGACTAAAAGGTGCCTTTTGTTATTAACACAATTTTACAAGGAGTCTAGCTCTAAAATTGAATGAATATAGTTCATATATTTGGTTCTGAAAAGAAAGTTGTGCTCAAACAATCTGTAACACTGCCAGCATTGTGCTGTTGACAAAAGGTTTATGTGGCTATTTTGGTGTAAAAATGTTCCTTTCTTATGATGGTGACTCACTTTCTTGCCTGGGAGCATGTACATGCCTTAAAAATTGATGTACTGAGAATTTCTAAATAGTGCTTGTTCACCTACATTGCTTACTGCAGACTTGCTGACCACAGGCTCGCTGCTCTCCTTGCAGTGCCATCCTTCTCTTGGATTCATAACAAAGCAGTTAATGAAAATTCATTTTCAAATGTGTGTTGGAAGCATACTTTATTTGTTCCTGTATTTAAGCTGTTCAAAATCACTACAGCCCTTTCCCTTTGCCCCATCTTTTCCAGTGACAGTTTTTCCACTTTAGTTTGGCAAGTGTTGCATAAAGCACCATGTGATTTGATAATAGAAATATTTGGTTCACTGAAGTCCTCCTTAATCATGAAGCAAAGTCCATTTGAACTACCAAATGAATATTCATCAGTCATCCTGTACCAAGCCAAGTGGTAATTAATTCTTTCTGTTCTGGTGACCACATGCCCCTGACATGGTAAAGAGAGTCAGAGGAAAAAAAAAAAAAAGAGGAGATGCAAACATTGTCATCCTGCTGGTTTTCAGATTCTAGAGAAAGGGGGAATACCCCTCCTTCTGGCATTTTGGGCTTATGTCTTACTAAAAAGTGAGAGGGGGAAAAAAATCGTTGGCTGTCCCTGTGTTTGCAGCAAAGAGAAGTCTCCCATCCCCTGGACCTGTCAGTAAGGAGTTACAGTGGCAGTCCTCTTGCCCCAGGCTTTGCTCTTTGTGCTTTAAATATCGAATTTTTTTCCCTAGTCACCTTTTTACTGGAGAATATAAACTCTAAATAATTATTTCTTCTTTCAAATGTTCTGTATTGATCATGAATTTGGGCTTTTAGATGTACAAATTATTACTGAGGTAACGATGAGGTCTGTGCATCTTCTTTTGCCATCATGTCAGACTGAAATCAGTGTTAAAAACCTGGAAATTTCTGTTGCAGCAAGAATTCAAAGGTCTTTAAAAATGAGGACTTCGGCAAGCAAAGTAGACTTTTTTGGTGGACCTATGTGTTCTAGTAAATGGCTGTACACACATGGATATATTCACATGCGTGCACAGCAATCAGGCTGTCTGCACACTGTTTGGGTGACTGCAGCTGATGTTGGTGTGATTAGTGCTGCTTGAATGGCAATGCCTTTGGAATTCTCCTCTTCCCTCTGGCCTTGGTGCCTTGAGAAGTCTTTTCATTCCAGCTCATCCTGTTGGGCATTTTCTGGATGGGTATTTCTTCAGTTTTGCCTTTCAATTGCTCTATCATTTGGTACTCTTTGGACATGAAAGATGCTGGGACATGAAAACCAATGTAATAAATTTAGAAGTTTGGCTTTTTCCTGCAGCACATGTGTCTTTCTTTTGACTGAGGAATCTGCCCTTATAAAACTGTTTTTTCCACTTGATCTGTGAAAGAACAGTGTAAGTTACTTGCACCTATGTTGCATGTGCATTTCTTGCCTTCTGGGGATAGATTTCTGAATTTGACAGTAGACTGTGTTCTTTTTCTTTTAAGCTTTTGAAATGTATAAATAATAACCACTATGTCTACTTCACTATTTTCCTCAAGGAGTATGATGAAAAGGTGCTTATACAATTACCAGAAAAAGCATACACTCTTCCTCCAGAAAATACAGCTCGGTGAGACAGGAAGTATCCAGGCCTAAGGCATTGATTTATCTTTCTCTTCCCATCCTCCATTCTTCTTTCTGCTGCCTGTGCCCCATCTCATCCCACTCCCCCCCAAGTCTGTAATCCACCAAGGAAATGTCCCTAATTTCTGTATTAACCTCTCTGTAGTATTTAGTGTTTAATTTCACTTTGCCAGTAAAGACTCTATTCTGAAATTTTGTTACCGTAAGATCAGGCTGAGCTGATATTTGGAGTGCTTGGGTGCTTTAAGCCTCAGCTAATTAGGACCTAACTTCTGCATCAAATTTCTTATTGGGTGCATTCACTCTTGCAGCAAGAAGGATTTAAATTGGACTAGCATTCATTTACCTTTCTATCTGAGATCAGTGAACATAATGGAAAAATCTGAATGTAGACTTGAAGGCAAAGAGAAATACAAACTTCCTGTAGGTTTCCATCTTCTTGGTCACTGTATATTGGCTTTTGTGCTGGGAGAGCTATTGTGTTCTGCTCTGATGAGGCTTTTGTGATGCTTATAGAACTTTTAATAGAAACGTGAGGGTGGATAATGCCTGGTCTTTATTAGTTCTTGTCACTTTGTGGCTTTGGAAAGCTTGTTATCTGTTATCAAAAAAAGGAAATGGCTACTGCTATGTTTGGCATTGCAGAAATGCAGAATGCAGCCCTTTTCCTGTGTAACTATTGAAAACCATTATTATAAGCTTTGGGAGGGATATAAATCTAGACCCTGTTTCAATCCAAGATTACTTTAATAAATGAAAAAATAATGTAAAATTAAATTATATTAATATAGTGTAAAAGCCAGTAGAATATGTATGAGCTTTTATTTATTATTTTAAAATTCTCTCCAAATAAGCAACCAGAAAACCATGCTTAAGTACTAAGGACAGGATAAATCTCAATAAAATGCCTACCTGGAAATAAGGTTGGTTAGGTCGTAAGAGTAAAACTGGTTTTGTGACAGCAGAACTTGTGCCCCTGATTTAACTGGAAGATGACACAAACTTTCTAGAAAATACCCACCTACATCTTAGCTCACTGCCTGCCTTGAAAATCACCCTGGTCATCCATGACTATATCTAGGCCTAAAAAAATGATCCTAAATGATCCTGAAATGCTCAACTGGGTTCAGAGTTGGAATGAGCGGGACATGCCCTCTCAAAAAAGTAAATATCAGAGAACTAAAAAGAAAAAATCCTGTTATCCACAGACATAGCTGGAGTCACAATAAGCTGTTTCCTTGGCAGGTCATGCAGTGGAAGGAGAATTTAAAGATCTGTGTCACTGGGGAAGCCAGCATAAGCCTGAATGAAACTCCCGTGTGTGGCAGTAAGTTCCAGGGTTTCAGTCCTTATGGCCAGTAATAAGATCCCAAGAAGGTAAGCAGTAAATAATTTATCCTGCTCTCTTGGTTTTTGTTGGTTGGTTTTTTTTTGTTTTTTTTTTTGTTTTTTGCCTTTGCAGGGGGCAGTTACACTGTTATCTCTTGGTTTCCATTTGTCTGTGCACATGAGAGATTCCCAGCAGAGTTCTTTAATGATTTCCTAAACTTAAACCACAACTTCTCACTGAGTCAGATTTTATTATATTAATGGTTGCATTTTAAGCTGTTGCATGATTTAACTATTATAAATTTTTTAAGGCTCACTGTGTCCTTTTGAAAAGGAGAATGATCAAATCGGAACCCTCCTGCAATAAAGGAAAAAATACCTAGTGGACACTTAATGTGTATTTATTTTCAGCTAGGTAATTGAAATTGAACGGTGTTGCCATTGTCTTAAACTCTCCTAGGGTTACTTTAGTGTGTGGCAATAATCTCTTATCTTAGTTTGAGGGTTTGATCTCTTGAATGTGTTAGTCTTTTGATCGACAGTAATACTGAGAAGTTATATATTGAATCAACTTAGCTAAAACAGGGGTGTTGATTTCTCAAGGTTTGCTTGATTTTTTTTTTTTATTGACATGATTTTGTTATATTGATTAAAAGAAAAGCACACCTTTTCACTAATTGGTACCGGGACCTATTATCTTTACAGTTACAGAATACATGTGTCTTGAGATACAAAATTTGCAAGCTCTTTGTGTTCTCCTCAAAATTAATTCTAAATTGCTTCACAGCATGATTAATAAAAACAATTATCACTATGGAAAAAACCCTTATGTTTTAGTTCAATATAGAACTCTGGGGTTTTGATGTTAGTGTTTTCATTTTTTATTTTAATTTTTTTATTTTGATATAAGAAAGTAAAACTGACAGTCCATTTGTCATTTCTAGAAGCCAATGTATAAGATATGTAATGATGAAGTGGTACTCTGGAATAGAAAACCCAGAAAACTAGGTCAAAAATTGAGGTAAAGCGGGAGGGTAAAAAGGTGCTTTTTGCCATCATTGAGTTGTTTGGATATGTATTTTTCCCTTGACGATGCATTTTTTTCATTAAACAAAGTAGTCTAAAACTATCAGGATTTCAATAGCTAAATTTTATTACTGTTTAATCTTTTCATTTTGTATGAACACACCCAAGAACTCAAACCATCCTATTTCTGCCACCCCCCCCATCTTTCACGTGGATGTAGGCTCCTAAAGCAGGACATATGTAGGATACAGGAGGACAGTAGAGAACACACTGTCTGATCTTGTGATCTATGTTTCTCCTAGTCCTGATTGCCTTGCAATCTTGTAATGAAAATTCATTAAATGTTGAATTGAATCTGATAGATTTACCAAAGCTGGGCCACTTGAGGAGGTCTCACTTGTCTTAAAACAAATGGGCACATATTTAGATTTACTCAATAAGAGGAACTTTGCTATTTTGATATTTGCTTTTTTTTTTTTTTGTGGTTGAAATAGGAGATATTTTCCTCTCCTAAGCCCTATGCACAGTGTCTTCCTGTGTTACTCGGCTCCGATCCTGTTGAAAATGTGTGTGCAGCTCATAGTGCTGGCTGCAAGCCTCCAGAGGCTTTTCTCAAATAAAAAGGCTGTTCACTGCCCTGTTTCTGAGAAAAAAAACCTCAGAGACACGTCCAGCCCTGTTTGCTTGTGAGTATGAATCCAGAGTCCGAGTAACTGGGATTACACTCCATTGACAGACCCAGTGCTGAATGGACTTCAAAGTCCATTGCTTGCTCTGCAGGAGAAGTGATTGCTTTGGGATTGGCAAGAGATCTGAGAAAGTAGAAAGAGAAAGAGAAGAGAAAAACCCTTGCTTTGCTCTCAAAGTTGTGCATGCTTTGTGAACGGCTGTTGCTTGTGTCTGAGCTCTCAAGCCAGCACCTTTCATGTCCTCTTAAGGAAGTGTGAAAGCAAATCTGGAAATGAATGTTTTCCTGCACAGAGTTTACATTTTCAGTAAACATGTCTGGGACACTGGACTGCTTTTTGTTAATAGTAAGGATTTTCATTGCTTCAATAACATGCAGAGGCCGTGAACTGGCAGCTCCCATTATTCCCCTTCCATGAACCGCTGGGCTCTGTGCACCTCTGGAGCTGTGAAAAGAGCAACTGAACTTGTGCTTATTTTCTGCACTCTGAAAATGAAATGTCTTCTGAGTCTTTTAGGTGTCAGAAAATCCCTGGGTCATCAGGAAAGGCTAAGCTAAGCTGGCCTTAGTTAGTAAAAGCCAATAAAATCTCCTGCTTCTGGGTAGCTGACCCATAACTGAAAGTTTGACAGCAGAGAATGTGTGTGGGACACTTGCAGAACACCAACAAAAAGCTGAAAGATGAGTGAAGAATACATATAATAGTTAAAATAACACAGAAACCAACCAGACATTCAACTTTTTGCAAGTACAGCCTACACAGGAATTTCTACGCAGTATAGGAAAGTGCAGATAAATGCTTGGTTGGCATTTTCAATCCCATTTGCTGTCGTCCCCTGCCAACAAGGAGATCAGAGCATATGCAAAATAACTGCTTTAACTCACACAAGTGCACAGCACACAGGCACACAGCTTACAAGGACCAGGCAATGAGGAACAACCGGAAGTCCTGCCATGGCTAAGGTGAGAGGGGAAAAAATCAATTCCCGAGCAAACAAACACTTTCTTTTGATTTTTAGTTACTTATTGAATCACTGAATCTCTCAAGCCACCTACCCATTTGGAAAATGGAAGCAAAGCAAACCACTCTTGTTTTTCTTCTTCCCAGCAGTGTACCAAGGTCCACTGGCTGGTCTGGCACTTCAAGACTTTTCTAAAAGACGGCTTTGTTTTTCTAGGAATAAGAAAAATCTATATTTTGAAGTAAAGAAAGAAGCTTTCCTGCCTCTTAATGCTCGTCTGAAACAGGAGGACGTTTGGGTAAGCATTATTTTTTTTTCTTTCAGGATTTCTCTCTTTTCCTGATGCTCACATCAGATTCTCCTACTTAAAGTACAAATTAAAGTAACAAGAATTGATTTTTTTTCCATCATTGAAAAAGAGATGCCAGTAGCATGTTCTATATATTCATATTGCTGGGAGTCAGGCTTTTACCTGTGCTAATGAAATTTGATACAGATGCCCTCCTGAGGCAGACAAACAATTATAAAAGAATTTTGCTGGCTTTTGGCATTTTTTAAAGCCAGTGTGGGAGTTACTTGGTGTGGCCAGGAGGTGTTGCCTGGAATCTGGGAAAGAAAAAACATCTGTTGCAATAAGCTTCTGCTGAGCCATGCTCTGCATGATGTGTTTCAGTCTTTTGTTTTCTCTATGCTCAATTTTGCTCAGAGAGCTGGGAAGTGAAACCTAGTCCCAAAAGAGAAAATTTTTGAGCCAATCAGTATTTTTAGATTATCTTTCCATGGAGCAGCTCAATATTTGATGAAAGCAAAACCTTCAAATTGGAGAAATAAAAACAAACAGCCCTCCCAAATATCCCTCTCCCCTGATATTTTCACTTGCTTGTTTATTGAAGAAAGGATGCTCTTCTCATCTTCTACTTTTATGAAGACTACAAAGCTTGTAGAGAATATCCTGTTCACATAAGGCCTTTGGTGCAAGATCTATGTTAGAAAATAGATTTTCTGTCCTCTCATGTGAAGGAAAAAGTTTTTTTCATTGTGTTACCTATTATCCTGGGTGCTCTGTGCACATCTGGAGCACAAGACAGCCCCAGTTTGTGCAGTGCCTAAAGAAGTGGAGAAGTATGGGGAGGGAGGGGGATTGGCCTGGCACAAAGGTAAGCTCAGTTAATGTCTGCACTCTCCCACCACAGAACACAGCATGCTAGAAATAATTTATGTATCTACCATGACATACCTGGAAGAAGGAAAGAACCTGAATCTGAACTGCCTTATCAGGCATCAACAGAATCAGTCATCACAAATTGGCTCCCTGGTATAAAAGATCCAATAAGGAAAACGAGATGAGCTTTGGAAAGGAGATGGAAATCTTGCACTTCTCACAAAACCCAGACCTCAAGGCAAAAGTCGTGTCCTCACTGGAAATTTCTGAAAATTGAGGAAGTCAACCAGTCAGACAGTACCTGCTATCAATGAAGAGCCAAAATAAGGAATATTTTCCGAATTGCTGTGGGCCACTTCAATAGGGTGAGTGCAACAGGTACACTCTGTGTGTCCAGGAGCTTGCTTGTAGAGGGAGTTGGGGAGGGGACACGGTGGTGTCTCAGGAGAAATTCCTGCATGATAAAAGCCTTGTTCATGAAGATGTGTGCTCTCCTCCTAGGGTGTGAAACTGAAATTGATTGTTGCCACACTGTGACATGTGCAATAAGTTTCATACTCCTCTGTCTCTTCATCTATGCATGCTAAATGCAAGGCTGACACGTGAAAAATGCTGGGGATTCGCTTTAGATTGGCTGTGGATTTCTCTGAGCTAATGGAAGTAGCTTCCCACGGGATTTCTACTCTGAGCACCGTTACCAGAGCTGAAAGGAATTGGGCGGAAAAAGCAGTGTGGGAAAATGTGTGTTAGTCTCGGGTTAGTTGCAGGTCTGCCCCGGCTCACCTAGCATCTGTTCTGGGTTCATAGCCACAGCTGTATTCACAGGCAGCAAAGCTATTTTATCTAAAATGGAGATGTATGTGTTTTCTTGAATGTAGACCTTTGTGTATGCAAACAGCCTGGCCTTATCCCCTCGGGAATTCAATATAATGTATGTAGACTTCAGTGAGGATTGGTGCTTGGAGGGAGTGGGACTTGAGATATGGAAGCGGCTGCTGTGAGTTACTTTGCTCTTATCGGGGTGAATTTTTAATTCTCTTGCTTCATTACTTAGAAGAGAAAAAGTTTGGTGAAGAAAGGCTGGGGAGGCTGAAACATCCAGTGGCAGTGGCCCTGTGCAATCATTTCTGTAACTGCCTTAACTCATCACACAAACGGTGTTCGCTACTTGTTCCCTGTGACTTCAGCTCCATGCCCCCAGCAGAAGGGAATATCTATTTGGCCTAAGTAGCCAAGGTGGTGAGCTCCTAGAGGTTTGTGGGTTGGTTCTGATCAGGGTTGGGCTGAGATTCGTATTCCTTCTAAGCTGTTCCCCAGCTTTGTTAAAACATAGGGATTATATTCCCCTTTTACCTTCCTAAAGTTTTCTCCAAAATATTTTGACTAAAAATAAAATAAGAATTGCGCCTTCAGCCACCCTTTTGACACCAATTTTTAGGTGAGGAATGATGCAGTTCTGCAGACTTTTATTTGCATGTTGGTCATTGTTCTATCAGCTGTGGCATTGCCAATTCCACAGAGAGGACAGAGGTTGACTTGGAACAGAACAAAGTTATGAGGGTGGATTCTGGGATGGAGAAGATATGGGCTGTGGTCATATCCTGGATAATTGTGTATGTCAAAGGTAAGAAGATATATACATACATATTCTTTTTCCTGAAAATAAGGTGTATGATTGATTTTATAAAATCACAAATCTCTTGGGTGCATTTCTGACATTGTCTACATAGTTATTGGAACCCCTTTCCCATTTTTTTCCAGCTGTACTTTCTGGGACCTGCCTCCCATGCCAGGGAGGTTTTTTCCTTTCTTCTATAGCTCTCTGTGCAGAGAAGGATTTCCTGTGTTGTTCTCTCCTCTGAAATATCTTCTGGCACATTTCTAGTCCATCCTCTGTGCTCTTCAGCTTGCTCTGAGAAAGCTGAGAACCCTCTCAGTGGGGTGAGCTCAAGGTGGGGAATGCATAGGAAACAGAAATGAAGTCAGCGTCAAACTCACTCTTCTATAAACAGAAACCAAAATCAGTTGAGATGTTTTACCCAACACTGGGATATTTTGAAAGCTTATTTTGTCTGCAACCTTTTAACCGTGCTGTGCCCCTCTCCCCCTTTCCAAGTATTT
This sequence comes from Pardalotus punctatus, assembly GCA_013400915.1. Taxonomy (NCBI): domain Eukaryota; kingdom Metazoa; phylum Chordata; class Aves; order Passeriformes; family Pardalotidae; genus Pardalotus; species Pardalotus punctatus. Next base: position 62,230 of record VZTX01015549.1, on the reverse strand, counting down.
GTGTAAATTTACCTTTTGTGAAAGGACTTCTCTCTCAGGTCTTAAAATTTGGTACCAAATGACAAGGGGAAGATGGTTACACCTGTATCTGTTTCTGTGGTAACTAAGGCTTATCTGATGAGCACTGCTGACCTCTGCCATGTTTTTCATACTTGGACATGTGTGTAATGCTTTTGGGTATCAAAGCAGACACATATCTTTTAAATAAATAGACTGAGTGAAGATTTATTCCCTTGCCACTTTGCAAGGGATCTGACTGTTTATCAGTTCTGAAGGGCTGCAATGGCTGCTGCTGTGGGAGCCTTTCAATCACAGCAGCCTGATTTTGGATTCTTGTGACTTACACATTTGTTTCAACATCTGACAGAACCAGCTGCTTTAAGGGCATCATACCAAGCAGCATAGCTGTCTTGCTCGGTAGGGGAAGGGGATGTGGAGAGGCTCAGGGATAGCATTGTATGATCCCATGTTTTGGGCTCCAATGAGCCAGTTTGGACTGTAGATATTTTTAGCACAATTCTTCAGCAGGCAGCACGCTGTACAACTGCACATCAACACGATGCTTCTCCTGTACGTTGGTGTAGCTATGTTTCCACCTCCTGGCAACTATGAGGAATAGCTGTGGAGAGACTAAGGAGAATTTTTGTTTTTGCAAGGCACTAGAAGATGAAGTAGGAATTTTAAAGAGGCAGTTCTCTTGAGCTCAGGGGGATTTTTTAACTCTCTGGTGTTCAGTATTCTGCTTCCAAATATCCTTCTTTGCAACAACTGTGAATACGAGTCCTTGAGCCAAAAAATGGTGAAAACAAGGTGTCTGCAGCAGGTCTGTGAGTAATAAGACACCAGAGAGACGTATTACACTGGGGAAGCATCAGTGCATATCCATGGTATATCCACTGGGGACATGAACACACCTAGTGAAATTCCAGCTCCAAATATCTATGCACTCTGTCTGTTAGGGAAAAGACTTGTTATAGAGGTTCATACTGTTACAGAAGACACATAGTAAAGATTAGGAATTCTGTGAGGTGAATGGCCTTCAGNAAGCACAACCAAATGAAGTGGCAAGGCTTACTCACTGCTTATTAGATGGTTAAAGCACAGAGAAAAATTGTGCTAAAATGTAAAATCAGTCAATCTAAAACCAAAATCAACCACAAATAATCTACATTGAGGCTAGGGAAGGAACAAGGTTAAGGATGGGAAAAGATAAGGGTAAAAAGGAATAAGGAAGGCCCTCCCATTGAGTCACAAGGTTCAGAGAGGACTGCCTTGCCAAACTTAGCTCCAGACTTGACCTATATCAAGGCCTAAACTCAGGTTGTTATTCAGGCTAGCAAAGTAAGTTTCCAAGGCTGCTTGTTAAAAACCAAAAGCTTGTTAGACAGCACTAGTTCCTGGGAGCAGACAGCATTTCTGATAAGCTCCGGAGAAGCGCAGCCCAGATGCTGTTCATCAAGGCCAAGGCCTAACGAGCATTTTGATATCAAAGTGTGGCTTGAGGAGAGGGAGGGAGGCATTCTGTGAGTGTCCTTCAGTAGTAAGAAAACGCTAATTTTCCCAAATAAAAGTCTGTTGCACGAGTCAGGATGACCTCTCCCTGTCCCTGACAACAGTAGATCCAGAGCTGGGTTTTCTTTCAGCACCTGCTCAGCCATCTATAGTGCCTGTTTCTTGTCCATGCCAGGGCAATGCCATCTGCCTGTTTCACAGGAAAGAATGCAAGTTCTTTAACCATCTCAGAGCTGCCCTCTGGGAACAAGCAAAAGACAGCTTTTAATAGATTATGCAACACGTTTCTAGAGCCTATAAAGAAATATAGACAGCTAGTCCAAAACTTCAGGATCAAAATGTTGTTTTCAGTGAAAATGGATTTTCAAGCTAACTGTCCAGGTATGCATTCAGTCAGGATCCCTCATCCCATATGTTCCCTATGCCCTTGTTAACTGCATTAAAACTAGTTCGGAGAAGTTTTGTAGCACATGTACATAACCCTGGTGGAGTAGAGGTGCTGGACTCACTGAATCTGGACTTTGAGTGAGGTTGTTCTCTTCATTGTTCAGTTGCAGGTACCCTCCATATAAAATGTAGTTAGTGTCCACAGGTTATCTTCTTTTCATGAGGGATTACTGGGGAAAATCACCCTCTTCAAAGAGGTTTGTTGGAAGCCTGTATAGTTCAAAGTTGCCTCTTGTTTATTCCTTTGGATACATTTTTAAAATCATTACAGAAGTCATAAACTAGCTCTGACTTTAAACTACATGGAAGCAACGTTCAACTCGGATTTCTAGTGATGGAGACTTTGCAAAAGAGCCAAGCAACTTTTCCTGCTGTGTCAGAGGCCTGTGAGTGCAGCAGCTCTAAGTGTGTGCTTAGTGTTGTACCTCTACATAATGATTTTTTAAAATATTCATGTATGCACCAATACACACAGACGTGGCCACAGCACAGGCACTTTTAGCAAATTAAGGCATGGGTTTTTTACATGTATTTTAAGTGAGCCCTTAGCTGTGCACAGAGACAGCTGTAGCCTATATATGTACATAGCCTGTACAGGCCTGAGGGCAGCAGTGGCAAGAAGGCTGTGGTCTGTGGCATGAATGCATTCAGCAAAGTCCTTGTGGTGGGGAGCAAGAGGCTTCCTGGGTCCTTGTCTGACAATTCTGCATACTCTGTGCTAGATGATTTTTTTTTTTTTGTGGTTTTTTGGTTTTTATCTTATTTCCCTTTCTCTCATTAGTGTTGTAGTGCTGCACATCGACTTTTAATACAGTGCCTTTCGACACTGAAACAGGAGACAATGATGTGCATGCTCTCCCAGCCTGGAGAAGCTCTGCCACCCCATCCTCAGAAGCTTCCCCTCTGGACTATATTTTTAGCCACTCTGGGAAGATGAGAAAATGAAGGTCTTTTATCAGCAGCACCCACAGTCCCACGACAGCATTAATACTTGTGGGAGATGACCTGACTTGATACTGTGGTTTTCACCTGCAGACCAATGGTCTACAGAGAAGAGGGGGCAGTTTGGTTAGCAGAACCTGAATAAGGACATGTTGTACGACTTCTCCCAGCAACTCCACTCCCCTGCATCATACTGCCTCACACTGAGCATAAAATCTGCCACAAGTGCTGGTAACCAGAAGAGAAATGAGGTGGGAAGTTTTACTAGAAACAGCTGTGGAGAATTTTTCTAGACCACTGACACAGAGCTATAGGTGTTAACTGACTCATGAGAGAGGGAGTCTATATAGTCTAAAGAAGCCTATATGGTGAGGAAAAAGAAAGGTAAAGGACAAGCATCCCCTTTGGTTTACTCCCCTGCACCAAAAGAGTGTAGGCAGTGATAAATGGTATCCTCACTGTGGTGTCATGACTTCAGTTTGCTTTTGAGAGGTGGGATGTGTATTTTTTTCCGTTATAGATGTGGGTTTCTATTTTACATATGTTTTGTTATACAACCAATTTATTCCACTTGTAAAAAACCCCACAAAGAGGGAAATGAAAGAAAACTATTGATCTTCCTCCTTTGTCATAGGATAATAGTATGTATTTCATATTTGGAAGTATTGATCTAGCTGCTCTATAAACACAGGAGACAAGATTTTTTCTTCCTTAAGTACAAAAAGAAATAAAATATGTATGTTTTTCTATGTGATGACTCTGATGAGGGCTGAGAATGCAGCTTCTTGTGGCTGGAGAAGCTGTCTTCCAGCTGATGGGAGCTCCTGGGGCTTCTTGCAGATTCCTCACAGCTGTCCATGGAATGGGGAAACTGAAGATTTCAGAGAAAATTAGCTTCTCTGGAGTGTGAAGGAGAAGGAGCACTGAAGAGCTGAAGGGGGGAGGTCTGGTAAGTGCCGTGTCTCTACCCCTGCTTAGCACTGACAGGTGAGGAAGGACCACTTGGGGTTTTATTTCTGCTATACATCAGATCTTCTGTTTTTTTTTTTTTTTTTAAAGCAGGAGTTACTTGAGGTCTGTAGCTTCTTTATGTGCAGTTTGGGATGTGTGGTGCAATTCCATCATGTTTGGCTGTGGAGTGGGACCATGACAATTTTTTTTTCGCCTGGGAAATGTTAATATTGACATCACTCTAAATATTGGTATCTTGATGAATTTGATAGATAGACACCACAAATCTCTGCCATGCTGTGGAGGAAATTTCAAACCTATTTACCTTTAGGTATATTTATGGAAACACTGTAATTTTACAGTTGTTTTGTGTAAATTGTTTGTGATTGTTTTGAGAGCTCCCTGTATTAGGCTAATTCTCTCTTTCAGAAAGCCATCCACCCTCTATTTCCCAGTTTGTAGAGAAAGCTTTGTAGTTTGGAACTGAATGAAACTAGCTCACAAACTGGATGGGCTGAATTTCAAATAATCTCTGGCTTCGACTGATGCCAGCAACTGTGAGAAAAACAGAGTCTGAGAAGAAAATGCACTATGGAGATCCATCAGTCATTTACAGTGCTAACAGTTTTCTGCTGTGCTAGTACAGGAATTCAGGGATCAGTTTTCAGGGCCAGGATATCTTTCAAAGAATAAAAATATCAGGAGGCTTTAAAGTCAAAGCAAAGGCCCATTACCCGGCAGCATTGTCAGGCACCAGCCGCAGATGGCTAAGGAAAGTGGCTAAGAACAGAGCAAGAATACAGCCTCTCCTCTCCCCCAGAGATTTTCAGTTTCAGCTTTGGGAATATCTACCTGCTGCCCCTTTTGATATGATTTGTTTTCTTCCTGGGGCTTTCAAAGTCTGTCTGTATTTCATTGCTTCATTTCCAGTGGAGGGACTTGAGGAATTCCCAGCAGAGGACCATTGCTTGGGAGAAATGGGAGCAGCAGTGGAGGCTGACCTGGGGATATTGAAAATATGGCATAACCAGCATCTCACACTTCAGAAAAGCTGGAGGCTTTTCAGCTGAGTGTTGTGTGGTCTTGGTGATGAGGTGGAAACATCAAATGCTGCGTAGAAGATGCTGCTGCTGCTCTGGCTGTCCAAAGTGTGGGTTTGGATTTTAAATAACATAGCCTTGATTTGCACAGAAGTTACCTTATCCTTATAGAGGAAGCATGAGAGCTGACACAGATGTGTGCAACTGCTTCCTCTTCTTGCTGTCCCTTCCAGCCCTTCCTTTCCCAAAGACACCGGTCTTACAGAGAACAAACTCCTAAGGCAGGGTCTTTTGTACCCTTTAAAATGTGCTTCCACTGCAAAACAGAACCATATTTTGCTGAGTTAAACATGGGAATGGCTCTGTGACATACTGGTTATCCTTTAAATAGTTGTGGCGTCAACTGATGTACTGATGGATACCTGACCTTTTCCTCTTTCAGGTTGTGTTAGAAAATACTTTAATCATGTTGGACTTTGCTTTTATTTGTCTGATTTTTAAGTTGGTGTTTTGCATAGCTCTAGGCTTGTGGCTCGTGTTTGATGTGTAACAGCAGACAGCTAAGGTTGTGACTTGCTCTTCATGTCACAAAGCAGTTTGTTTCTCTCAATTTAACTGTGCCACATCCTCTTCAGGGCAGTGCACAACCAGAGGGTTTTTTTACCCATCTCTTTTGGAGGGGGTGGAGGCTTTATCTGTCTGTGAGACAGCTGCCAGCTGCACGTTAAGGTCTCAGAAGCACCAACGAAAAGAAATTAATAAACCGTACAGCTGAAAACAGGGACTACCTGGGATGGAATATCCTAAATTGAGATAGCTCTCACTTTGAAGTTATAACTGGGCCCTTCATGGGGACAGAGGGAGGGGAGCTCCAGGTACATCTCTGCAGTTCCCTGGCATGCAGGAGCTGCCTCAGGATCAGCCATCAGGACTTTGAACCACGTTGGAGCAGCTGCGTGTGCCGACGCCTCTCTCCTCATCCCAGAACGAGGACTGGAACACCGGAGCACGCTGGAACTGCTGCTGCTCACCCCCATTCTCCTGGGGCTGGGAACTCCTCTTGAGCCTGATAATTGGGTAACTCTCCTCCAGCCTCAGCACACTTTGGATGAATCCGAGGGGGAACTGTGCCATTCCCTGGCTGGTAGAGTGACACGCGCATCGCACGGTCTCGTGCCAGCCACCACCACTGAGGCTGAGTAAAAATTTTAATTTATTTTAACGCAGCTATTGAGGCATTTTAATTCCATCAAAGGAAATAACACATGGCAGGCTACAAATATGCATTTGCTACTTTTAAATGGATTTGATTCATCTGCGCTTGGCTGTTCCTTTTTGGATTTTACTTTGAGAGTTCCTCCTCGCTTACTATTCGAGGGTTGTGAATTTTAAAAATTGCAGATTAAATTCTGCGTTTCACACATGAATATTTAAACAGAGTAATATACTCTGTTCTTTCTGTAAGGTCCCATTTTTAATCATTAATGCCTGTTCTTTTGAGCAAATAAACCCCATACATGAGATTTATATGCATTTAAAAAAAAAATATATTCTCTGGGACAAGTTCCAATATGACAATATTCTGTTATAAATATTTATGGACCCATCAAAATTGGTGAATACTGAATTTTCTGATAGAAATTGTGGAAGGTTTGATTTTTTTCTTTTACTTTCTTTTTGAAGGAGACCAAGAAATTCTTTGCAAATTGGGTCAAGTTCAGTACACAATTCTGGTCAAAATGTATATTTTTTTTTTTGTTAAAAAAAATTCAGCTTTTAAAGTTTCAAACTTTTTTGATTGAAAGCAACTTTTGCATGCATAATGTATCCAAATTTAAAAAAAAAAATCCCAAAACTTTTGACAGCATTGAATAAAATGAAATACAACAAAATATTTTCTTTCTGGCAAAGATTTTATGTGAGTGACAATTAAATTTGGGATGTTTTTAATGTAAGATTTACATTGCTTGTTGCACATTAGTAGCAGAATATAGATCAATGTGGTTGTATTGGTATTTTTACCAGGTTGTAATGAAAGCTTTTCATCCAGATACACCACAATTCTTTATCAGAGTTGTGAGGAAAACAGTTTTTTGAGAAAAACAATTCTGTTGAGGGAGGTGAGGCACTGGAACAGATTGCCTAGAAAAGTTGTGGCTGCCCCATCCCTGGAAGTGTTCAAGGCCAGGTTGGATGGAGCTCTGAGCAACCTGGCCTGGTGCTCCTGCCCATGGCAGGGGTTGGAACTGGAAGATCTTTAAGGTCCCTTCCAACCCAACCCATTCTGTGATTCAGTGACTTGAATGTGCACATGTATCACATTGTATTAAAGAAAACACCATCCTCTCTTGTATTTGGCTCATGACTGTGGCTGCGTTTGTTCTTCCTGTGCCACACGTGTGGCAGTGTTGTGGCTTCACTTCTGTACACCAGGCATCCTCATGTGATTTGTTTCACATTTAAAATGAAATCTTTAATGCTTCATAATTGAAATCTGTTACTTTCATGGCAGCTGGTACCAGATGAGGATTTAGGTCTCTGTGTGCACAGTGAACCCTGGCTGCCTTTCCTTCTCCTCCCAGCACATGCTGGGAAACTTGCTTGTGTTTGAATATGAGTGTGAACAGGGCGTGATCCAAACAGCCCGGAAGGAAAGTCCTGTTACAACACATGGGACATTTCTGAATCAGCCATTGCACTGAGATATTTGCTTGTCTGGTGCATCTTGGGTTTTGACTCGGGAATGAAAACATTGTGTCAGTATTTCCCATGGGATGGGAGCACAATTTTCCAATCATGTCTAGCTGTGGGTGCCTGATTCAGAAAGTAAAATATTAAAGAGATAGAAATGGCAACATTTATAAGACATGGTTTGTTTAAAGGCATATATAGTTGTAGAATAGCAGGAGTTACGAGATGCCTCTTTAGTTTACTGTGCCTGTGAAAGCAGGAAACAAACTCACATGGTTTTGATCTCTTAGATAAGAGTGTTGCTCTTTTTATTCTGCTCCAGAAGGGGAGTTACTCTTCAAGAAATTAAAAGCATGCAAAGGTTAGGAATAATGTCTTTGCCAAATAGTTGATGAAGTTTAGATTCTGAGTGGTACCAGAGATCCTGGATTTTTAAAAAGTGTTTGTAAACAGTAGCTTGGGTGGTTTTTTTTAAAAATTTTTCAACCCTGCTTTTGCCTTAGTTTCTTCAGTACAAGAATGATACCTGACATGGGGTCTTATTTAGAATTTCTGTTTTCAAAGGAAACAGAGGTTTTACTACCTATTCTCTTTGAAGGGACGTGCACAACAATTTGTGACTATATGCCATTTTCCTTGCCTTCACTTTCTGCAGCGCTGATTCCTTCTGCTAAAGATGACTCAGAAATGGGCAGTTCTGGCTGTTCTCCTTTTCTTGCCAATCAGTCTGGTTGCAGGTAAGAGAGAAGGATCCATAACTACGTGTAGCACTGTTCGGTACTCTGTATTTCCAATCTGTCAGTACACTGAAACTTCATAGTCCATAGAGCAAACGTTGCCTGTTTAGTGGGAACGTGAAGAGTGATGTCACCTCAGCTGGCAAAATAGTTGTGTGCCTTGCAGAGTGGCACAGGGTGATAAATCTGATAGGAATCCAACACTGATCATCTGAAGACACATCTGTTCCACTGGGACAACAGCGGGAGAGCTATGACTTCTGGAATTAAAGGGATCCACATATGTCCCTTACTAAACTACAGCTCCAAGCGATCTTGGGTTTTAACCGTGCCACATGTGTATGTTCCACAGCTGTCCTGGGTTTTACTGGCACTTTAAGCAAGGCACTTAAATCATTACCACAATATTTTTTTTAAAAGTAGTTTCTTTTCTCTTAAGAGTGAATTTTGCCCTCCACATCAATTTTTCAAAGCCTATATTAAAGTGACAGAAATTTGTTGCCTAAAAAAGGTGGGGAACTTGCAGCTTGTCATCATCACTGCACACAGCAAAGGCACCATCTCCACTGCATTTCCAAACTTCAGGGAGGTTTATCTGGAAGCTGAATGCAAATATGTGCCCCAAGTCTGACAGTACAGTCAGGAAATATATTTTTAAGAGTCATGAAGCCAAGAGTTTCCTGTGCTTTCATGATGGCTGTAGCATCCTTTTAATGTCTTTTTTTATCTTATGCAGCTCACAATGGGGTTACTGTAGAGGCTGGCCATGAAGCTGTGCTGAGTTGCCCTATCATCTCCAAGGTGTCTTTGCTGCTGGTGACATGGAAGAGGAATTGCAGCAGCTGCTGCTTGCTGTCCTATAGAAGGGATCACAAAGAGACAAGGAAGCTGAACTGCAGTGAGAGGATCATGTGGAAATATTCACCTGACAGTGACCCTGCGCTTCGTATTTACCCTGTGAACCTCGGGGATGAGGGAAATTACACCTGTGAAATTGCCAACAGTGATGGGAATTTTTATTTTTTCTCTTCTCTGACTGTGATAGGTAAGACTGCATCATTAAAATTAAAATTAAATTAGTCTACTTCCAGCATAGGCAGAAACAAAAGAATATGAGGAAGCATAATGAATACATCAAATCACCTTTTCCATATAGTCAGGTAAACTATATCTAGGTTTCCGTAAATTAAAAGAAAAAAGAAAATACGGGAAGATTTTGTGTTCTGGCTATGTTAGTTAAGTCTTCCGAGTAGAATTAAAAATTATAAGAAATGAATTTTGCAACTCTAAAATTGCTATTATTAATTTCAGTAGTTTGTTTTCGGTTTTTTGTTTTTATTTTTTTTTTAATTTTTTTGTGGTTTTTTTTTTTGTGGGTTATTTTATTAGTTTGTTTTGGTTTTGGGTTTTTTTTTTTGTTCTTCTCTGCAGAGTCTTGCCTTTCTGATAAAGGCTGAGGTGTTATGCGAGCCTTTCCCCAATTTGTCGAATGCAGAATATAAATTGTTGAACTTCAAGCAGAACAGTTTTGTCCAATTCCTCTTTAATTTCCCTGCTATCAAATTTTTGATTCTACATATCCAAACTCCTAAATACTGTACCTGAAGCTTCAGCAATCTGCCTTTTCATCAGTCAAATTGTAAATCTTTATTTAATCCACCCCTCTCTGTCATCCCATCTCCTGTTAATCTGTCTTCACCTTTTGGACAACAGGAGGAAGCAGTACGTTAGATGCAGCTAGCCAGTTTTCAAGGTGTCCACCTGATGTATTTTTTTCCTTAAAGTTGTGCTAATATTTCAAATTATTTTAAAATTTCATGAATTGGTCATTCAAACTAAAAAATACCACCTATTTTTCAGTTTCTCAGTTGGGGATTTTATACTAAAAATGAAATAGAAATAGAAAATATGGATAGAAATAATGGTTGCCCCTTTTAAAAATTTTGTCTGTAGTCCCTCCTACAGTGACTCTAACCCACGACGAGAGCAGGGTTGCTGTCTGTCAAGCATCTGCAGCAAAGCCAGCTGCTGACATCTCCTGGATCCCTGTGAACAGTCACAGCACTGAGGAAGAATTCCATCACCCTAATGGAACAGTAACCACAGTGAGCTTCTTTGGCTGGGCCAACAGCACATTTCCCACTGTCACCTGCCTGGTCACCCACCCAGCCACAAACCAGACTCTGCTCATGGACCTGACATGTAAATAACATTATTCTCTGACTGCTCTTCATCCTGCCTCGAGCTCCTCTGTGCTGTTCTGTGCAGCTGTTCTCACTAAGTGCCAGAGCCCTGGTGCTGGGTTAGCACAGTTAGAAGGTCAAATCCTAGTGCATGTTGACTGAGAAATTAATAATTTTAAGTTAGTTGAAACCAAATGTTTTGTAGCACTGTATGGAGAAGCTTTCAGTGTGTGTTTCTTTCAATTCCTGTTCTGTTTTACAAGAATTCCTTATTCTGCTTTTAGTGGGTTCACCTTGGCTGGTCACCAGGTGCCCACCAGTCTGCTCCATTGCTCCCCCTCCTCAACAAGACAGGGAGAAAAATACAGTGGAAAGCTCGTGGGTCAAGATAAAGACATGGAGAGATCACTCACCAATTACTGTCACAGGCAAAAGAGATGTGAGAGAAAGTAATTTATTGCCACTTCGAGTAGGATAGTGAAAAACCAAAACTAATCTAAAAGCACCTTCCCCACAACCTTTTGTCCAGCTTTTCCGCAGTAGTGATAGTCTGGAGAAAATTTCCTTGGGGAATGTCTGTGACTTTCAAGTGCTCTTTCTGAGAACCAAAGGTAGCTAAGAGTAAAATTCAGCTTCTCCTCTGGCTGTGCTAGACCTGTTGGAAATCTATTGCAGTAGGATTTGTAAGAACAGCTAAATAAGTGTTCATATCACCAAAATATCTCAGTAGAGGCATGAAGGACAGAAGTCAGCATAGACCACTCATTAATAACAGCATTTTGCAGAGATGACTGCTCAGTTTTGTATTTCAAGGCTCATAGTGTTTGTAGAAAAGGAGAGTGTCAAAGCAGATGAGTTGAAAATGAAAATGTGTTTGTACACATGAAGATGGGGGCTGTGAGGCAGCTTCTTATTGCTGGTTGGCATCCAGACATCTCATCTGTTTCTCTCTGCTTTGTTTGGAAGCAGAAGATTAGCTCTTTCCTCCAGTTAAAGTAGGTAGTAAAATCACAAATCCATGGATACTGACATCTAGCTCTGTAATTGGCTCTCTTTTCTCATCCCTCAGACACTTCCCACAGTCTTCTATACCTCCTGATAGGAGCAGCTGCAGTCATTGGTGTGATTTTATGCTTGATTTTCAGGTGCAGAGGTGAGTCCCTTGATGAACCTGAAATGTATTACAATCCCACTGCTGACTATGTGCAGGTACAAGGACATGTACCTTACTGCCGAGAGTGAGGTGGGAGGCAAGGGTTGAGGAAAATGAGCATATATAATGCATTATCCTTTTGGAGAAGTCATAAAATAAGGGATGGCAATTTAAAATAAGTTTTGAAAGGGCCATAGGTATTACGATATTAACGCATTACAGACGTGTCAGAGATTCAACCAGGATGAAAAGGGTTCTTTCTGAGAGCAGGGCAGGTTTTGAGTTTTTAGAATTCTTTTGCTTCTGCATTTACCAGCACAAAATTCTATACTTAAGAGTGCCAGTTTACAAACTAATGACTAGACATAAACAAGCTCTGTTTCCATCAGCAGTGATAAGTTTTCCCTTGAGCAAGTGTAAGAATAGGCCAAATGTACATACTTCGATGTCTTTTGGATTATTATGCATTTGGCATATGAGATAGCTATTTGTTTCATTTCTCATACTAAATGCAAAACACAGCTACTAAGAAGAAAGTGAACTCTACCCCAGTAGAAACCAGGATACCCAGCATGACCAAAAGTTTCAATGAAGGGAAAAATAAAATAATAATGGGTTCAAGCACAGGATGTAAAAAATAAGAACTTAATGCATGAGGGTAACTGTATTTTGAAGGAAGTCTTTCAAGAGGTGAGGGCAGCTAGAGGAGAACCCCAGATATGACAGCTGTGCACCCTGCCCAATCAAACCATTCTAACTTCCTGACATCCTACTTTCAGCTCGCTGGTTCCGTAAATGTGCCCGTGGCCCGGCAGAACCCTCTGCAGTAAGTGGGTTTTTTGTGTGTGGGTCCTTTGCAGTTTTTGGTGTATTCTTCACTAAAACGTGTAATGTCTTTACAATGTGTTTACTCTGACAAACCTCGCATTTACATCTGTGGGCCCTTGGAGGGGGGAATGAGGACCATGTAATCTGTGAGGATGTCTGTTGTTTGGATAATCAGAGTATTTGAGTAATTCTTTAAGCACTAGATAGAGAATGGCATAGTGAATTTCCTGCCTATAAATTACATTTACAATGCTGAATTTTAACTATCCCAGAATTCAGTGTTTTCATATTTCTGCTTCCCAGCATAGTCCTGATGTTCAGCTTAAGAATGTGTATTCTTGATGGCAGAAACCTGCCTGACTACAGCTTGGATGAAACCAGACATGCCTTTTACAATGAGGGGAAAGGGTCCACTTTGTTTTGCTGTATAAGACACAAACACAGCTATGAAACTTTCATTTTTTAAATGGCAGGCATATACTTGGAAGCCAGGAAACAGCAGTCACAAATCTGCCACCACAACTTCTACTTACTCTACTTCCAGTGTGTTGTGGTATATATTTAACGGAATGAAAATATGCTGCTTTTTCCTCAGGGCTTCTGCCTCACTTATAGCACATGGAAAGACCAATTATTTAACATTTTGTTTTCTGCTCATGATTTAATTAACGGTCATGTGCCTTGTTTGCTTCAAATGAGTCAGAATGCTCTGAAGTTAGAATGATTAATTTCCTGATATGCTCTTGTATGGCATTCAGGACAATTTCACTATGAGAGTGGGAGTTGCAGAGATCAAAGTCAAAGGCTTCCACTGATTTTAGGTGCCTAAAATGTATTGTTTGTGGTCTGCCTGTTTTTTTTTTGTGTGCATGTTTGTTTGTTTGCTTTTGTTTTGTTTTCAGAGAAGCTAGCATTGTTCATTATCATCTATTTTGCTGTAGATACCAATGTTCCAAAAAAAATTTGTTTCCAATCATGTTAAGAAAAAAAAAATTCAAAAGCTGTCCTGTTGAGGCTTTGTGAAGGCCGTTCTTGCATCTTTCTGCCAGTTCATGTTTCACCCTCTGTGCTCTACACCTTTGCTCAGAGAGCTCAGAGAAATCACTTCAGAGAAGACACAGTAATGTGACCTACCAGGCTTCTTCTGCTCTTGTTTTCTGTTTGGAATCTACAGGAACAACGGTTCCACAAAATTCTACAATGTCATATAATGGTACATATATTTCTTTCTGTTGCAGTCTAAAACCTCCACGTTCACACCCTCACATGTGAGAAGAGTCGAACTCCATATCTTACCAGAGAAAACCTATGAGAATTACAGCCCAAGATCTGTATATGTGTTATAATAACAGTGTAGGCACAAATAACCAGCTCAGCTACTCATGATACTCAGCTACTTGAACTTCAACTATTCAGCCTCAGACCTTACACAGAAAAGCCTTTGTCTTTCCTGACCTGATGATGGTGGGGGAGAAAAACCTGCCTTAGTAAGTTGTTTTTCTCTTTCTCTAAATATCAGTACAACTCTAGAAAAAGTCGGAACTTTTAAAGATTGATTTAGAGAAATACCTACCTTAATTTTGTTTGAAAGTGGACTCTGAGGTATGTGCTGCCTTTCCTCAAAACAACAAATGATGTATTTCTGTGCCTAGGTAACAGACTGCTGGTGAAAATATAGCACTTCTCTTTCCATTTTAGCAACTGGATTCTCATTGGAGTTTTGTGTTGGATCCAGAGAGTGACATGGGGTACCCCAAAGTATCGAAGGTCAAAGCAAAGCATCCAACAGAGACACAGAAATAAGAGAGTTCTAGGTGTTTTTTTTGGTTGTTTTGTTTGGTTTTCTGAGTAGACTGCTGCATATGGGAGATGATGATCTGGTATATGTCATCTTTGTTTATCCCTGCTACATTGCAATGCTCTGTTTTGAGTTCAAGCAATACACAGCTTGGTGTAACTCAAATTATGTGTTTGGTCTCTTATAAGAATTTGGTCTCAAAAATAAGCAGCTTGAGAATGTTTTTATGAAGATATAATGCTTTTTTTTTTTTTTTCCTTAATTATAAGTACACTTTTGGTGACCCCATACTGTTTTTATTTGCACTGAAAGCAAATTTAAGCAAGGCAGGTATTTTAGACTGCCAAAATGGCCTTGCCAAAATGCGTAGGAAAATGCTGACTGTTTGTTGAATAATCATTGTGAGACAGCTACTAAAAAGTGATGGGAATTGGAGTGAGCTATTTGCACATTGTCACAAGAAAAAAAAATTTTAAAAAAGCCTGGGAGCGTGACACTGCTGTTTCAGATTGACTATTTAGTCAGATGCACAGTTGACTGAATGTCACTTGAGCTTTTTAGCACCAGATGTGATTATAGATGAAAATGCTCCTGTTTATTGTGTGGATTTTCACTCACATTGTTTGTAGGACACTCTTTGTAATAATGATGATGTTTGCTTTCTGATTAATCTATGAACAATTTGTCTTCTGGAAATAGCAGGTGTTGTGATGCCTCTTTCTCTTCACTGAATATGAAAAAAATGGTGACAAAGAATTATGTTTATAGCCTTAAAATTGGAATGGAACTTTAGATTATGAACAATATTTGTTTAAAATCACGAATTTCAACACCAGTATTGAAATGAAGAAGGTAAACAATTTTCCTACAGGCTTTGGAAATGGGGCAAATGTCCAAAGGGTATTTTCCAGTTTTGTGAAAAGCCCAGTTTCCTAAGATGGAAATTGCAGCTGTAAGTTTTGTCTAACCTTCTTGGCATCAATTTGTCACAGCTTTTCTTCTCTGATGAGAAAATAATGCTTTCCTTGGTTCTCCTCTAATAACTGTAACTTTTGTGATGTCTTTGTGACTTGGTCTTTCTGACTTTGTGAAGTCTTTGCTGTTAATGATAACTTGATTTGGTGTCCACAATCTGTATGCACCTATATGTTGGTGCTGGAGGCAGCAAAGAGTTCAGGAATTAACCAACTGGGACTTATTCTACATTGCCTATTACTCCTCTGTCCTTCAATAGTTTTGCTTGTGCTCTTAGTTGTGCTTCTTAAAGTATCCACTTTTCTCTTTTTCCTCTCCAATCTTCTCACACACTAGTTTTCTTGGTTTATTGATTTTTATCTTCTTTAAGTATTTTATTATCCATTTTTATTTCATTCTCTTTTTGGCATCAAATCCAACTTTACTCTTTGTTCCTTTGTTGCCTTTTGTGTGTGTGTAACAAGAGGTTTCAAACTGTGACTTGTTCTGGAATTTTTGATTGGTTTTCACTGAACATCTCCATAGAGACATACTTACTCCAGGTGTCCTTCACTTGTTTTTTTTTGGGTTTTTTTGCCAATACGTAATAGAAAATTAATCACTCTTGATGATAAACATCCTCTGCTCTTAGACTTCTGCAAATCTAAGCTTACTTACCAAATCCAAATGCATAATACGCAGCATTTTATTTGTTCTTGGCTGACATGTCTTACAGCATCATAGAATTGTTAAGGTTGGAAATAACTTCTAAGATCAAGTCCAACCATTAACCCAGCACCATTGTGGTCACCAGCAAACCGTGTCCCTCAGTGACACATTTATGTTTTTTTGAACACATCCAGGAATGGTGATTCTACCACTTCCCTGGTCAGCCTGTTACAATGCCCCACCAGCTTTTCAATGACGAAACTTTCCCAAATATCTAATACACTGTGCAGCACCTGTGAGGAAGAAGAATGAGAAAAATGTGAGAGGAACAACCCTGCAGACACCTGGGTCAGTGCAGAAGGAGGAGCAGGATGTGCTCCAGGTGCTGGAGCAGAGATTCCCCTGCAGCCTGTCCTGAGACCATGGTGAGGCAGCTGTGCCCCTGCAGCCCATGGAGATCCATGGAGGAGCAGATTTCCACCTGTGGTCCTTGAGGATCCCACAGAGGAGCAGATTTCTGCCTGTGGTCCATGAGGATCCCATGGAGGAGCAGATTTCTGCCTGTGACCCGTGAGGATCCCATGGAGGAGCAGATTTCCACCTGTGGTCCTTGAGGATCCCATGGAGGAGCAGATTTCTGTGGTCCTTGAGGATCCCACAGAGGAGCAGATTTCTACCTGTGATCCATGAGGATCCCATGCAAGAGCAGATTTCTACCTGTGATCCATGAGGATCCCATGCAAGAGCAGATTTCTGCCTGTGGTCCATGAGGATCCCATGGAAGAGCAGACTCCTGGCAGGAGCTGTGACCCTGGAGAGGTGTCCATGCAGGAGGAGGTTTTCTGGCAGGACCCACACTGGAGCAGTCTGTTCCTGAAGGACTGCACCCCTGGAAAAGGCCCACGCTGAAGCAGTTCATGAAGAACTGCAGTCTGTGGGAAGGACCCACATTGGAGCAATTTTGGAAGGCCTCTATCCCATGGGAAGGAACTCACTGGAGCAGAGGAAGAGTGTGAAGAAGGAGTAGCAGAGATGAAGAGGTATGAACTGACCCGAAAACCCCATTCCCCACCCAACTGCACAGCTGGGAAGCATGAGGTAAATGTGTGAAGAAGAGGGAATGGGGGCAAAAGGGGGTTTTAATTTTGTTTCTATTTCTCACTCTCCTCCTCTGTTATTAACTACTAATAAATGTTATTAACTTCCCCAAGTCAAATCTGCTTTGCTCATGACAGTAATAGGTGAGTGATCTCCCTGTTCTTATCTTGACCCATGAACTTTTCCATCATATTTTCTCCCCATCCTGCTGAGGAGGGGCAGTGAGAGAGTGTCTGGCTGGGCAGGTGGCAGCCAGCCAAGGTCAATGCACCACACCAGGCTTAGTCACCAGCAGAGCTATAATAGGAAAGATGATGCTGTAAACATCAGATTCTACATTATTAAGGCATTTTTATGCAGATGGTCCCTCTCTAGGTCTTCTGACTTTAATCTCATCACTGTGTACTGAGCTCTGAAAATTTCATTTCCACTCATTCTATTCTCTCAGCTGTCAATAAGTACTGCTGAGCAGACAAGGCTAAGTGCTTTTGGGATTGAATTTTGTCTCTCTTCTGCCACAGTCCAACAGAGTTTATATTGTCATATCATAATGTTCATATCTAGCTGAGCTTATGTTTTAGATTTCCATGTGTACGTCAGAAAAAGAAACCACGGACAACCCCCCTGAAATAGTTTCTGTGTTAGATTTATGATCTCTGAAGAATGCAACCCCCTCTTCTGTGCAAAACATGGCCACATGCAGCAGAACAACGTGCTTAGTACATAAATGTCTTGTTTTAACTCACTCCATCTCTTGTGTGAGAGGAGTGTTGTGTGGAATAAACAGACGAGCAAGCCAACTCCTGAAAAGCTCTGGTCTGGCTGCTCATCTTTTTATGCAACTTGCTTGAAATATTCAAATCAGGAAGATTACAATCCGACAGTTAGTGTATTGTTAGGGCTGCCTCCTTAATCAGGCAAGTTAGTGCCTGCAAAACTCTGATACCTTCAGGAGCACTGCCTGCCTCCAGGTCTGAATATCTACCAGCCACTCTTAGTATCACATCCTTCATCATTGTCATCCTTGTGTAATCAACAGTGGCTGCTGATTTCATGCTGCTATAGGTAGCAAAAACAGAAATGTACATCTTGATTCATAGGTACATTGCTGTGTGTGTGAGTGTAAAGCTGTGAATATATACAGGAAAAGTTAGGGTTTTTTTCCTTGAGAAATTAATTTCTTAGTAATTTCCTATCAACAGAATATCTCATTATATATAAATGTTGTGAAAGACCTTATAAGACAGATAGACATATGAGGGATAAAATGAAAAGTTGCTGTGGAAACCATAACCTGAAATAAATCTTTCTTCTGTGCAATCAAAATCCCAGTCTTTGTCTTCTATTAGAATATTGTTTGCATATCATTTCCCTCTTTTAGAAAGAATCTGAATTGCTGATACACAAATGGAAATCCCATCTTGACGGTGACTGTAAAGTGCATCTCAGACTAATGGAAATTTTTTTCCCCTTTCCTGTGAGTATTTTAAGCCTTTCTCTTGTCCTGGTATGAATCTGGTGTAAGGCAGAAAAAAATGTAATCCCTGTTGGTCAGTACTGCCCACCTCTGAGCAGCTGCAGCAGTTTGGAACTGATGATATTAATGCCTTCATTGGAGCTAATTTTGGTGTAGGAGACAGTTTGGGGTAGGGTATAAAGGAGAGAATAAGGGACACTATAGAAGATGCTAAGGCACAGAGGAAATGTTTTGCTAAACAAAACATTCTTTAGCTCTCAGCTTGCAGCTGTCACCATCCCTCTGTAGCACATTCTTAGAAAAACACACTTCAAATTGTGCCTGTCAAATGAGCAAAAAGAGGTTTGAGCTCTGGTATCGAGAGGCTGGATCACACCGAGGCTGCTGTCCATGTTCTATCCTTGGGACTCTCCTGTAGCTGTTGTTTTCTGCAGTCATCTGTCGGCAGATGCATTCACACAGTGTTAGCCTGGGTCAGGAATGTGCTTTTGAAAAGAAACTCCCGGTGGTCCCGTGCTCACTGTGCTGGGTTGGTATTGTCCAGCAGCCTTGGAGCACACAGCAAACGCTGCATCTTTTCTGCAGCA
Source organism: Pardalotus punctatus (assembly GCA_013400915.1). Classification (NCBI taxonomy): domain Eukaryota; kingdom Metazoa; phylum Chordata; class Aves; order Passeriformes; family Pardalotidae; genus Pardalotus; species Pardalotus punctatus. The sequence goes on along the minus strand of VZTX01015549.1, from coordinate 43,163 downwards.
CCCCAGGGGTTCACCTAATGCTCTCCAGCTGCTCATGGGTGTTCAGCTCACAGGATCAGACCAGAACTAGCCCAAAATAAAATCCCCCAACCCGTGCTGTGCTCTGTCAAATCACTCCTGCTGAGCTACGCAGCTGATGAGATAAACTTAGCTTTTGTTAAACAAGCTCTTCCTGCAGTGTGATTTTTTTAAAATCTGTTTTGTATGCAAGAAATAACTTCAGCATCAGCTCCAAGAAGGCACTGAAAAATGCCGATTTGCAGTGCTCATGTATTGAAGATCTTTCTTGATCACACAAAGGATGTGCAGGGAAAAGATGGGGCCAAATACTGAGTGTGCTCCTGTGATTTTCAGTCTGGCAAAAAGCATTGGAGACTGATTCCTTGACCTGCTAAAACTGGATTGCTTGGCAAGAAAACAAAGGAACCATAGTTGCACGCAGGCATTATTGCTGGCCAAATCTCATATTTTCTTCACAAATGCTGAAATACCACAAAGAATTAATTAAGATCAATCTGCACAATATTTGCAAATGCATTAGTTCCATTTCACTTATTCAGTAGTTACATATATATATACATATAAATATATGTATATATGACTGGCATAGAATTTCTACTGTTATTGCACAACAGCTTGCATTTGAAAAGTCATTGTGCTTAAGTGCAAATGGAGAATTAGCATATTTAAAAAAAAAAAAAGGAGTGTGTGTGTATGTGACAAAAAAAAGTGTAGAAAGCCAAATTATTGGAACATCTACTAGGTGCAATGTCAAGGCCAGTCCCATACCTGGAGTTCACCCTCAGCAAACATTGTAGACACAGACACTGCCTGATGTGCAGGCAATTCTTTTGTCCTTCCAGTTTTAGTGCCCTCAATGGAGAGCCCAGACTGGTAGAGTTTGATGGACTTGGCTCTGAACCAGTAATTGAATGCCTCTGTGGTGCCTTAGGCCCTGCCCAAGGCAGGGGGTTGGAACCAGATGAATTTGGAGGTCCCCTTCCAACCCAAACCATTCTATGATTTGAATAAGGAGCTGGCTGTAAAACAAGCCCAGACATTGTGAAACCCATCTCTTTTTCAGGAACACAGAACTGACATTCTGGAGATGGCTCGAGACTGTTTTAACTTTGTATAGTATTTGACAGGATGGTTCAGAATGGCTAGGAGAGAAAAAAACATAGGAAATCACAGCTATCTTACTCTTTGGACACCTTGCTCAGCTTCTTACAGTCAAGGGTTTAAGACTTTGTGAAATGGAGGTTGCATTTGAATCATGTCTCAACAGTCACTGATAAACCTGCCCTCTGTAACTACTTCACTCTCTTTTAACCTTTTTTATGGTATGTTTTTGATCTATAACAAACTGCAGAACTGAGTTCCACAAATTTAATTATGTTCTGTGAAAAAATGTTCATGCTGGTGGTTGAAACATGCTTTTTGGTAGTTAAATGCTGAGAGGAGGAAGCACTGCTGTGGTGTAGCTGAAGAAAACAATTAACAAGTAGCTAAGGAAACAAGAGGCAAAACAGAGGAGCAAATCACCTCACTCCAAAAGAGATGCAAGAGTCAGGAAGAAGGATAGTAAGGGAGAGGACCTCAAAGATTCCCACCTGCCCCCAAAAGGGTACATCCAGGAATGCAAACAGCCCCTGGTCAGGTTTTCACTGGTGAGTGGAAGACTCATGAACCCCATCCCCTAGGAAGGACCGAGGACAGGGTGTTGAGGCTGAAAAAGATTCTGAAACTCATAGGAAGGATCAGCAGGGGATTTTTCCTTGTTAAAACAAATGTCAGTGCCTGAAGTGAATAAAAAATAACTGTGTGAAAGCAATAGTCAAGAGGGACTTGATTTAGGCGAGCTTTGGTAAAATGCTTTGAAAGGAAGGACAGAAAAATTCCTGCAGATCAGTGCAGTCCGTCCAAGGAGTGTGGTTGGAAGGAAAAGCCATGCAAAGGGGATTCATCTGAGGGTGGATAATGCTGAAGACATAGCTTCCTGGGATCACACTTAAGAAGGCTTGTGAGAATAAATCTAAATTAAGAAATGAATAAACTTGTTTGGGAAAGTAGTGAAATCCTTACAGCTATTTTTATAATACAAGGAGAAAGGGAAAAGGGAGTAAAAGTGCTGCCAACTGTAGTTAAGTGGGCAATATCAATAGTCAAATTACCTACTTTTATATGGCTTTATGGTCAGTAGGAGACAACAGACATGCCTATATGTTCACACCAAGGAAACTTATTGCAAGTGTTGTTGCAGCAGGAAACTGAATATGACATCAACTATATCGAGGTGAAAGAGCAGCAGTGATCATTACATGAAGGAGCAATCATGTTGGAAATGGGTGATAGAATAATGATTTAAAGGTATTGGAGGAGTAGAAATATATTTTAAAGATGTTAAGAAAAAAATAATGTGGTAATGTGGATAACGTAGATTAGTTTCCATCGGAATTATTCCAGGAAAAGATGTCAAAGGAGGCTCTCCTGGGATAGACTGGGGAATTGAATTTGGATACGAATAAAGAAGTACTGAATGCTTTCAGAGAGTGAAATACTCCAGAGATTTGTGTCACAGGAAATTTTCTTAGTCATCCAGACTGAAAACCATTAGCAATTGTATGCCATGGGAGTGACAACAGAAGATCTATTTAACTCCACAGTCAATGAACTGGAGGCTGATATGACTTAAAATTTTGTTTTTGTGACTAACATCAACAACTTAGAGGAGACAGTTGTAGAAAAACCCTCGAGTGAGCAAATGAAGTTGATTTAGTTGTCATGACCTGGCACATGGGTGCGTGATCTTATTCTTATCTCAAAAAGGGAAAATCATGCATAACTGGAGCAAACTAAATGGTGAAGAATGGACCAAGAAACTCAAGATTTAATTTTAAATGAAGCTGGGAATTTCTTTATGTTAAAGATGTAAAGATGTTGGGGACTTCTCTTCTAAACCAGAGGAAACATCAGCCTGGCTAGCTCTGGAAATAAGGGTGAATTCTATTGAAATGGACATTAGGAACACAGGGAAACCCTGCAAGGATGGGAAAGATGGTTGCCCTTCAAAAAGAGCTGTCTTAAGGATCAAGAAGCTCAGGGTGAAAATGGGAATTGCCAACAGCTGTGCACAGCTGGTCTTGCAAAATACCTTTAAATGCTGCACAGGGGTCCCACTTGGTTCTGTGCAAGAAGAGCTCTGTTGGGAGCAGCCCTGAGCCCCAAAGCTCTCATGTTCCTGTAATTTGGGAGAGCCAGGGGACCCTGTGGGGTTCGTGTCTGGAGTCATGCACAGGCAGTGCTCTGTAAGTAGAAAAAGGGGGTGTGAGTAAGAGCTGCTAGAGAGAAACGTTTGGAGTTTTTTCTGTAATGAGGGGAGCATTTTGGTCCAAATTTGCTTTTGACACCTGGCAAGGTGGGCCAGGCCAGGCTCAGTGTTGGCCCAGACACTCTGGGGGTCTGAGGCATCTGTTTGAGGCAGAAGGGGTTCAGTCTGAGTGGTGAAAATCTTTGAGAAGTAATACCAACGATGTTTTTTATTGCAAAGTGTTAGGAAATTTTAATTATCAGTCTCATCACTAATTTGATGTGTGATGGCTTCACATCAGAGGATTCAGCAGGTGTTTGGGTAGAGATGGAAATGAATGAATCTGTCTTGATGAAAGGTAAATGTTCAAGATGACTCCCGTATGTTTTTTGTGTCCATCCTTCGGCAATGTGGGGGCATAAATGGACACACCAAAATTCACCACCTGCCTAAGGAGGACATGCCCCTCCTCAAATCCTGTGGTGGCTGTATCTGGGTCAGAAAACTGCTGGTGATGGTGATATGGTGAGAGCTTGACATCTGCTTGATGTTCAGAAGATCACACCCCTTCCTCAGGGTATCAAGTGGCAGCCTGAGGAGTCATCTTAATGTGATGTTGAATGGACAGAGTGAAAACTTGATTGTGGACCTCCACAGAAACCTGTTTAACATTTTTCCTACTGGCTTCATGCAAAATTTCCTTGTGCGAAGTAATTTTTCACTCCCCAGCATCTCTGAAAATACAGGCTGACTACAGCCTTGCTTGTTTTCACTGATTACTCACAGAGTCTCTGATGATTTTGTGCTTTGTTTTACCTTAAAATCCCACTTGAGTCCCAGTTTTGGTGTTTGGCTTGCTCTGTGTTCCTGGATTTTTAAATGATTGAAAACCCAGGGGATCTGACACCACAGCTCTTAATGGCAAATAAAGCAAATCTCAGCTGTACTATTTTCTGAAGCCCCAGCCATGACTTCAAACAGTAAGGGTTAACAATAAAGAGACTAGCTAAAAAGAATAAATTTCTATATTCTTTCATCACATCTCCACTCCAGACCCTGTGCTTTTATGTCAAAGGAGCTCCCTTGCTTATTTCCTGACTTTAACATTTTATAGACTTTAAAAAATGATATAATGAAGCCTAAGTAGAGAATCAGATAATGTCATAATGAGGAGACTTGGGTTTAATTCTTTACAGCTGTTTTCTTTTGTGATACCAGGCAAGTGGTTTAGGCCTCTCTGTCTCTCTCTCTCTCTCTCTCTGGTTTGATTTTTTTTTTAATCTCTGAGGACACAGAACAAAGGAAGCTTTCTTGTTTCTCCTGGAGATGCATTATTTTAATTACTATAAAAGACAATGAAGAATTCATATAGTAAAGCAAGGGGATTGTGTTAAATACCACAGCTCAATAGAAGAAAAGAAAAAAAAAAACCCAAACCACTCTGAGGCTCCTGCATTAAGGCTGGGTTGTTTAAATATTTATATGAGTTTGTTAGACACCAATAACACCTGCACCCTACTGGGTTAGAGGTCTGAATCCTGCTGCCAACTCAAACCTTGGTCTTAACTTTTACAAATGTATTTTCAACTGTTAATCTCTGATGTGAAAAAAGACTGTAGAAAACATACCCACCTGTGAAATGGAAGTGTAGGATGAACTTGGATTTTTTTTTGTTTTTTGGTTTGTTTGGGGTTTTTTTTTCTTGTTGTTGCTGATGTTGTTATTAAAGAAGAAAATAAGGTACTTAATGGATTTCTCTTGTCCTGCTTGAGTTTTGTAGCGAGATTGCTACAGCTTGGGCTTATTAACACATTTAACCAACTTTGGAAAGGAGATGAGTAGATCAGAAAGGAGAGGGAACATCCCATTGATCTCTCATAGCTATCAAGACTGTCCACAAATGGTGCTGGCTTTTGGATTTGATGAACTTCAGGCAGAAGCAGCCTGGAAGGAAGGAATTTCCTTCCAGCTTCTGGACACAACAGCCACTTGACAGGAAAAACTGGTGGCTGATAGTGCTGTCATTCACGTGAATGTCTGCTTTATTGTCAGTTCCTTTTTTTTTTTTTTTTTTCTTTAATCCCCATTTGCTTGGGGAACACTCTTTAGCCTTTTTGGGACAAGGCAGTATCTCTATTTCTGTACTTGGAGAAACTCCAGGCGCTTCACTTTGCTCTTTTGACACACCTGGAAATGTACAAATGGAAAACCCCATGAATTTGTGGGCAGTAATTCTGCACGTAGAAGCTACATATCGGACTCTGACTGCCTTGTGGTCTGTGAAACCTTTCTGAGCAGTGGGCCACTTGTGAAGATATGGGTTGTGCTGATGCAAGAGAAGATCATGATGATGGGGTTAGAGCAAGGAAATGACCACAATGTGGGGGATGTAGTGTGAAAGAAGTGAAATACACCCCTAAAGACCAGGGAGGAAATGGTAGCAGATGTCTCAGTTTTTTGCTGCATTAATAAAGGACTATTTTGTATTTACATTTTGGGCTACTAAGCAATGCTTTAAATGTATATACAGCCAGATCAGAAAATGCGTTACTGAGGGCAGTGATATTCCTCATTCCATTCCTGGCAACAAAGGCCAGAGTCATCTGGAGCATATTCATGCTGGCCTGCCCTGCATTGTTTCCACCAGTGTGATGCCAAGCAAATGGCAACCTGGACTAATTAGACAGCAGGGGATTTCTCTGTATGAAAAAGGCCCTCAAAAGGCTCAGAAGTGACCATCCCTTAACACACCTTGATGACAGCAGACTATTGAGAAGCGTGGTTGTATTCGAGTGGAAGGACCAAAAGGACACAGGCCTGTCATCTTCCTTGGCTGTGTCTGGGCTGGCCTTTCCCTGCCTGCAGTGCCCTCAGCCCTGTGGACCTGTGAGCCAGCACATCCTTCTGCACTTGCTGCTGGGACTCCAGAACACATGAACAGAGAGAGACCTCTTGGGAAGGTGCTCTCCCTAGGTGCTAGATTGTGGATTTCACTCCTTTTGGTTGTGCTCCAAGCCACATTCAGCAGACTGGCTCACCACCAGTCTTCTTTTTCTTTACCAGGGCCTGGGGAAGCCCCTATCCTTATTTATTTCAGATCATTAACTTGCTTCATTTTCCATCGAGGCCTTTGACAGGTGCCCTGTGTGATGTGTGTGTGATGTGGAGACAATAGATCACTTTTATTTATGATCTGTGTTGTTGATGACAATGTTTGAACTTCCCTGCTACAGCAATGAAACTCCAGGAAATGCATTTGAGCAAGGAGACCTCCCATGCCAGAACATTTGTCTGGATATGTCATGTAGTGACAAAAGGAAATAAATTGAGATAGGGGAATAAGGGAAGGTGTTTACTCCACACTTGCTTATTGTATGGTGAACTGCTGCAGGTAGAAAGAGTCCCTATGGTATTTCTGCATCAAACAAATATAAATATTGTAAAGAGTATTATCTGGCAAGAGATCCTACCCACGTTTTCCTGGGCAATTGAATAGAAGGATGTGGTCTGCAGCACCTTATGACCATGCTGAACGCAGGGTTACTGTTTGTACAGCTCCCTGAACAACATGAAAATGTGAATTCTGTACTATTTGAAACTAGCTTGTCTTGAGGTTGTCTGAATATCTGTAATTACTACTTTAGAGCAATACATTCCACAGCAGAAGGGAATGAGAAGGGATCATATTGCCACTGTGCATTCCCTTGGAAATGCAGCATATGTAACTGTAACTGGCCTCACAGTTGTTATGAAGAATTTGGATTGATCTTTTGGATCCTTGCTTTGATATTTTTTTTTTCCCCCTCCCCCTCAGAATTCAGCAAAACTTCCAGGTCTGGTGAAGTTGTTCGTATGTTTTTTTGGTTTGGTTTTTTTTTTGTTTTGTTTTGTTTTGTTTGGGGGTTTTTGTTTGTTTTTATTTCTTTGTTTCTTTGGTTTGGTTTGTGTCTGTATGACATGGAAGAAAGCATATAGGACAGGGACAAAAAAGAGATGTTGACAGAAGCATGGGAGTCAGAAAATCTGTCATAATTTTTCTTTTTGCTTTGCAAAGCAGCTCAAGTGCTTCTGTGGCTTTTGTGCTGCCTATATTTTAAAAAAGAAGAAAAATAAAATTCAAGCTGCAAGTGAATTGCATAAACAATTCTAGATTCACTTTTTCAGAAACAGGAATGGAATTGGACAGCTGACAGGAACCAACCGAAGCACTTGGGTATAAATCAATGGTTAGGCTATGCGAGAGAGACAATTTCTTAACATGAAAAATGCCAGGGGAATTAAAAAGAGCCCTTTCAGCTCATGAGTTTTTCTCTTTCTCTTGCTCAGAAAAAAATCTGCCATCACAAATCCCTTATATTTGGTAATTTCTAACTCTGAAAATGATTGGTTTTGACACTTTAGCTCTATGTTCATGTACAAATATTTGTGCGGCCTGTATGTGCTTCTCTGCGTACTTGTTCTGGCCTCGTTGAGACTTTAAAGCTCCTCTCCTCAGTACCCAGAGTTTGCAGTGATGTTCTGCTGCCCAGTATGCCACCAAATCCACCCATGCTGTTGGCAGAATTTCACAGAAAGTGTATGAAGACAGTAAGACACTGCTCTACCACTTCACACTTCAACATGACTTTTCTTTCCTAGAATGAAATTCCAGTCACTGACCAGTTTATAATTCCAGAGCGCAATTCTCCACTGCCCTGTGCTTTGCTTTGTCCTTGTGCAGTATGAGAGGGGCTACAGATTTTGGGAATGAGGAAGTTTTGGCCACTTGACACAGTACTGTGCAATAGCAAAAGGTGGTAAAGAGCAATTGTGAACAAAACGTCTACTCTGGTAACCACAAACAAGTCCAAGTAAAAAATAATTATTATAATTAATGCCATTACTTTAAATAGAGGTGAGTGGCTATTTCTGCAGTGCTTGGTATTGTTAATGACTACTTAGAATTAAATCCTGAAATAAACTTGATAACACATGAATTAAAAAAGAGATGCTAGAGCAGCTACCTTAGAAACATACACCTGTCACTGAGGCCTGTATTATTGTTATCAGCTCCCCTGATCTCGGGTGATTTGTCATTTTTTCCTCTCTGTACATTTTCCAACTCCATAGGTGTTTCTGTACAACATTTCAAATGACAGTCCTTTCTGACCTTTGCTTGGGGGGTTGTGCAAACACTGCTGAACTTCTTGGAGGTGCCAACTTTAATTGAAATGCCCTGGGATGTCATCCAGCTAACAAAATGTTACAGACTACCTCAATCGTGAAGCAGCCATGAGAGGGACAAATGTCATGTTCCCTTTCTCCTTTCTAGGAAACCTCCATTGTCCCTGGCACCTGGCTGTCCCAGGAGCCTCAGGCTACGGCAGTATTGACCCAAAGGAAAGCTATTTTGCAACTCCCTTGTTCCACCAACCCAGTCTTCAACCTGCTCCGTGCTCAGTGGCTCCTCTCAGGTTATTGCCCCAATAATGATCCCTTATGTGAATCAACCTTTGAAATTCTTCTTCCTTTCGTGTGTGAGGCGCCCCAAGTCTCTGAATGAGCAGACACCGCGGTGCATCGGGCACAGCAACGCTGGCCAGTCGAGGGAAGCGATTGCTCCGCTCTGCTCCGCACCGGTGTGGCCTCAGCTCGAGCCCTGAGGGCGTTTTTGGGTGCCATGATATAAAAAAGGTATTAAGCCATTAGAAAGTGTGCAAAGGAGGGCTGCGAAGATGGGGAAAGGACTGGAGGGGAAGCCTTATGAGGAGTGGCTGAGGGCACTTGGTCTGCCACCCTGGGGAAGACGAGGCTGAGGGGAGACCTCACTGTGGTCTAAAACATCCTCATGAGGGGAAGTGGAGTGGCTGACACCGCTCTCTTCTCTCTGGTGTCCAGCCCTGAGGGAAGGGCACGGAGATGCGCCAAGGAGGATGGAGTGGGGGGACACGGGGAGCGGCACTTGCTGCCAGCCGAGACCGCCCCGGCCAGGGGCTGTGTGGGGATGGGGACGGGGCGGGAGCGCTCGGGCGCGGCCGCTGCCGGCTCAGGTGCCGCTAGAGGGACCCGCCCGCCCGGGAAAAGGCTCGGCGGCCCGGAGAGCGCCGGGACACAGCTCGGTCCCCAACGTCCTCTCGTTCCTCCTGCTCCCAGCCCGCTGTTCGTGCACTCCTGGCGTCTTGCTGGGGCTGCCCCCTCACGGAGTGTCCGGGGGCTGAGGCCAAGCTGCTCTGTCCCGTGAGAACCCAGCCCCCGGTGAGAGCCTGCTCCTTTTCCTTCTCCCTCTTTCTCCCTGACACCCTTTTCATCAGTGCTGTTTCCCTGTCTACACCTGAGTCAGTAATCCCTCGCTCTTCTTTTGGTTTTCTTTGTACAGCTGGGGGTAAAGAAGACAAAGCAGGTTAACATTTCATAGCGTTTATCATTTCCCTGAAGGATCTTTAAATGAGAGGTCTTTTGCCCAACTACACAAAATAAGCCAAACCTGCTATTGAAATAACTCTTCCCCTTCACTCTGTGTAGTGTGTTGTGGGAGAGAACAGAGCATGGAGTGGGACAAAAAGAAAGGGTAGTTCAGAGGAGTATCACTTGGTTTATTTTCTGTTAAATCTAGACTCCTTCCTTCTATTTCTATTTTATGTCCTATTTGCAGGTTTAGAGCTTGGAGGGTGTTTCAGCTGCGTTTTGTTGTTCTTCTCCAGTCAAATCAAAGAGAAGAGCAGTGGAGCAAATTATTATGGAGTGCTCTAACACCGTGTTCAGTGAGCTGGAGACACAGGCGAAGGCCATGCTGGCAGGGGCTGGGGAGGGTTGGCATACACTGGGGTATTTAACTAAGAGAAGCAGGAAACGTGCTAGTGGTTTGGCTGTGGAGCTTGTATTTGTGAAATATAAAGCATGCTGAGCATCTATCCCAGCCATGCCTAAAGCAAGGCACAAAATCTCTGTTCGGCTCTCTGTGTACTTGAAGTGGCTTTTGAGAAGGCAGGAGGGCACTGTAATGTAGATAAGATTTTAAGATGTCTTTTCTTAGCTACCTTTTTTTTTCTCCTCTGCTGTTTGTACCCCTTAAGGTCTCAATACTTTCAGTTCCCCAGCCTCACTGGCTCTGCGTGGCTGGTGCTGACCGGAGTTGTCACACCAGTGTTGGAGACTGATCATGTGTGCTCAGCTGTACAGTGCTGTAGTGACCCTGTGTGGGATGCAGATGAAAAAACAACCTCCTCTCCCCCTCTCAGCTCTGGGAGGTGCCAGGCAGCTCCAAAGTGAACTGGCACTTTCGTTAGCTGGATCTGAGCTGTGATGAGTTCAAGCAAGTTTATTTCAAGGCTGCCTGACTCTATAAGGAGAAAACTGCTCAGTCTTCCTGTCTCCCTGTGTTCTCCTCCTCCTTCCCCTTTCCTGATTTGCTTTGCTCCACAGCTCTCATTTTCATCCCTCAGACAGTAGTGTGTGATTCCTTCTGCAGTTAACAAAGGGACTCCTCTCCTCCCCTCTCCTCCTTTCCCCTCCTCTCCCCTCCTCTAATCCACTCCAGAATCTCAGGATGAGGTGCTGGCTGCCTACTTCCCTTGGCTTTTGGTTTTTTAACTGTGAAAATGAGATAAGACCTTCTATATACCTGAGATAATTAATTAATTAGTATTTCTTCAACACTTTGAAAACCAGATGAGATAAATACTTGTTAAAATGCAGAAGACCATCAATGAATGAGGTTAGAAGCAGTCTAATAGTAATATAAATTATATTTGTGTGTGTGAAAAATGAAGTCATGCTTACCTGTTAAAAATATATCTTGCTTGGGAAACTGTTTTGGGTTCAAAATGACTGAGGTTTACCAGCTGTCAAAGTAGATGTGGAAGAAAACCCCCCAGCCTGAAAACACTTAGCTTGAATTTTTCTTATTTTAAATCTCAGTATTTTTGCATATACCTAAGCTGATTGATCACCTCAAGCTTCAGAGCTAAACTTTTTGATGACAGGGAATGCAAGCCCTGTATTGGCCAGAGCTGCTGAGGTAATTCAACAGTGATTTGCTAACCACTGGCATTCTCCTTGAAGGGATCTCTTTTAGTGTCTGGCTGGGGAGCTGTGCTGCTCTGTGTTGAGCCCACCTACCCATGAGTCAGTTCAGGCTGCCTCCAAAGTAATAGATGGATGTGAAAGATTCTGACTATTTTTGCCGTGCATAAAGGCACAGCTTTGCTGCTGCTGGTTTAGTGGTGTGTGTTTGTGGAGAAAGTATCTTCTAGTGGCTGCCAGCCTAGAAACAACTGGAGTGCAAACTGGCTGATTCCTCATTTCATGGCTGGGGACTATTTCATGCGGCTTTGTGCTGTGAAAGATGGGAAACCAGGCTTAGCCAAGAGTGAGTTGCTTAGCAGACGCTTGCTGTCATACAAATTAGCCACAGCTTTTGCATCTTGGAGTGCTGCCAGCACAGAACCAGCTATTACATTAAATGTCTACTACCAGTCGTGATCTAAACTGAAAGTGAGAAGATTAATCGCTCTTCTAGCATTACCTTAGCAGTTAGCGCTTTTTGTGGTGTTAAACATGTTTCTCATCTTTAAACCCAAACCATGAAATACAGCTCTGAGTTTCAAATAAATGGGTGTACAGGAAGAAAGGGAAAGGCTTAATTTAGTGAGGGGGAAATATCATCCATGTATAGGAGGTATCTTGCTTTAAAGTGGAAGGAGAGGCTAATCTTTATTAGTGCTGCCCATCTGGTGTATAGCAATGAATAACTTCAAAACTATATTTTAAATAATTTTAAGCCTCTATTATATATTATATATATATTATAGTATTATATTATAAACAAGAGCAGATACAATTGATGTGAACTGCTAGTGGATAAAAGGCAGTAGCATTTGATAAGCAGCATCTTTGACTTTACACTGCCCCAACCTGGATTTTTAAGTCATAATTGTACTAATGCACTTTAATCAATGAAACACAGTACTTTTTCCTTGCCTGAAAATATTCCCTTCTGAAATTTTCCTGAGTTGCAGAGTTCTTACTTAAGAAGTAACTCACTTGAGTGTGAAGTCAACACGTGAAATTTATGAAATTCATACTTCAGTAAGTTAGGATGGAAAGTGAGGATATAAGGTTGCTTTCAGTCATTGGTGTCCATTATGAGTGGGGGATTTGATACCAGAAAGGCTGTTTTGAATTTGTTTGGTAACCTTGGCTGTTCACAGCCCTTGCTGCTGACTTCTGTTTCTAACTTCTGTTCTCTGTAATCTTTCCTCTTTGCCAAAATTAATATCATCAAAGCTTTAATTTTTTTGAGTTATTTTGTGATGGCTAGAAACACTAGATCAAAAAACCATTTATGTTTCTTGTAGAGGTTTAGCTTTCCTCGTTGAGGAGGTAAATAAGAAATTTAACCCTGGTTCTCCAGAAGACAATGAAAAGGCTGAAAAAAATAATCGGTTTAGTTAATTTCAGGATTTCACAGGGGAGGAGATGTCAACATCTTGCTGGTGATTTTTAGCAGTTCTGCTATTGGTAGTACTGTCCCTGTAGTAGGACTGACACAAGTGATAGGTTTCTGCTTAAATCTTTACAGGGCTGCTGCAGAGGTTTCCTCTCACTTTCTTGCAGGATTTACTCTTTGGTGTGTAGAGTTCAAAAAAGCCCTTTGTTTTTTTTTTTTTTTCTTTTTCTTTTTTTTTGCAGGAGCAGCTACAGCAGTGATTTTGTGTTTCTCATCTGCGAGGGGAATCTGAAATGCAAAGGTCGAGTAGTAATGTGTACTTGCCTAGAAATAACGTGCTGAGTTTGTAACTACTGGAGAAAATAATTTGGCACAGAGCTATTTCCGTGTACCTCCCCAGCACCAAGAACAATTAGGCACCAGCTGAAGACAGCGACTGCCAAAAGCGCATTTGGATGAGGTGGGTGTTTCTGGGTGGTACAGTCATGCGTTAACAAGTGTGACTGCATCACTACAACAAATGTATTTTTGTGTTGCCAAGCTCTTTGTAGGGATGTGCCATCCTCAGGAGGAAAGGACACCAATAAAGCATCTGGCAGGGGGGGAAGGCAAAGAAATGAGTACAGGATAACGAGGTGTGTCTAACTGCTTGTTGTTAGCAAAAACTATCCACCTGAGCTGGATATCGTGTTCACAGCTGCTTCAGGAATCATTCTCTGTGAAAGCTGAAGTGGGAGCGGGTCAGCTGCTCTAAAGCCAGCTCTCTGGGTGTTGGAAGAAATCTAAAGTGTTGGGTGGGCAGCAAACAGCAACAGACAGGACAGCTGCAGCAGGGATAGGGACCCAGGAAGCTCTGTGCAGACTCTGGAGATGGAAACCCTGTCCCTGAAATACACATACAGAGTCTTCTGACAGAGGTGGGAAACCAGACACATTTTTTTCTCTTTGCTGAGACTAAACTCTCACAGGGCACAGAGCTACTTGCAAAAAATCTTAGCTTCAGGGCATAAAATCTTGCTCCGTCTTGCTCCTTGAATCTGGCGTTAAGGTCCAGTGGTTGCCTGTGTGCAGCACAGGGAGGGAAAGCAGCATTCTGCAGAAATCTTCACCTTTATGCATTTTGAGAGGGGAATTCATGTTTTTTTCTGGACACATCACATCCATGGGTAAATGATAAAGATGAAATGATGCTGTGTGGTGCTGTGTGGGGAAGTTTGTGGCACAGTGGATTCTGTTAGGGAACGAGTGATGAGTCGCAGTCAGACACCAAGAAATGATGGTCCACAAGCCGCAAGTGCTTTTAATGGAGTAACTGCCCACTTGTTTGATCAGGTATCTTGTAGTTGCCTCTCCCACCTCTGCATTGAAGGGTGAGCAGACACAGCTCAGTGAAAACGATACAAAAGAAACCACCCTGCGTCTTGAGAAATGTTTAGCAGCTTAATTAGTTTCAGAGTATAATACTGTTAACAGTGCATAAATGACAGCTATTTTCTGTTTATCTACATATGGTTCCTGTCTCTGAGCTTCATCCATTATTATTTAAATGAGTATTTTAAGTATAATTTCTCCTAAAAAGCAGCCCCTATTTTTCCTTCCAATTTGATTTCATGAGATATTGTCAAACATCTTATGAATAAGAAGATAAACAATATAGTCTGTACTCCAGCAGCCATAAAGGGAGAGGCAGGGGGAGAGGAATGGGTTCCCCCAGATACCCAGTGTTATGACTCAGGAAATGTGGGAAACAGAGGTCTTCAAGACTGAATGTTTTAGTGGGGTTTTCTTTGCTGTCTCCTGCTAATCTGCTGATCCTTTTAGAAAGCTAAATTTCATGGCTCTTTCTGGAGACAGCAGAGCACAGCTGATGCTTAGAGCAATTTTTTCTTTCAGCATAACGCAGCCATTGCTGAGGTCACAGGGGCTGCAGAGGCTGTGCTCTGACTGCAATGGTAATAAAGTGTGCTGGCTTGCACTGAGCATGAGCCAATCCCCCTCTGTCATATGCCAGTATCTTCAAAATTTAGCTGTGCCACTGCTGTGCTGGAGCTCCATGGTAAGACAAGTGAGCTTTCCATTAGATTCCTGGCTGCGTTAAAATCAACGGCAAAGCAAATGCACCCTTTCTGGTAATTCTGAATAGTATTTCATTTGGACCTTGATGTGAAAGCAGAATACAGTAAGTTGTAAGTGACAGAAACAAATTAGTTCCATTTCTCAAGTTTCAAATATTGTCATCTTGCAGGAAACCCTTTTGAGAGCTGTTGTGTCAGCTGGTAGCCAGTGGGCAAAATACAAAAATTATTACAAACTCCAGAGTTTGTAATACAGGGGAGGGAGAAGGGGAGAGAGAAATACAGTGATAACTTTTGGTATTTTTTTTTTGTCTAATGCAAACCACTGAAAGTCTCTTGGAAGAACAACTGCAGTGGCCAGTGACACCTTTCCCCACCTAAGGGTGAACATGGTGATCTCATGTCTCAGTTCCTTTGTGGTGTCCCTAAGCTGCTGACCCAGGTGCCAAATTGGGGCACCTTTGCAGGTGATTGCTGCAAAGAGGGGTTTGTAGTCCCTTAAGGAACCTCAACTCCCTATTCTGTGAGCCAGCACTGAATGCCTGGCAAGGAATTTGAATCTGGGCTCTAAGTGACATAGCCTGAATCTGTTTGTCCTGAAAAGTGCAAAACCTGTCCCTGGGCTCTGGTGTGGCTCTTGCATGCAGGGGCAAATGCCCACTGCTCTGTTCACACCCTTGGCTGTTGGGAAACTTGCACTGCTGGTTTTGAGGTGAGAAATGGTCCTACACTGTGGCTTGGCGTCTAGAGCATGTCGATCAGGATTGGCCAAGGTGCCATCTTTGAGGCCTTGGAAGGGATTTGTCCATTGAGGTTATCTTTGACTGAATGAGTTGGTCAGGGCTGTCTGGAGTTCCTGTAAGGCCTTTTTAGCTCTGTTGGGAATGGGGATGTGGATGGATGCTCTGGGGGAAGGAGGGGTTTAGAGGTGAGCTTCCCAGTGAGCATCCCACAGGATCCCCTGCCCAGGTGTGCAGTGCATACCAAGGTCATTCCCCCTGCCCTGCTGCAGAAGGTGCTGCACAGCCTTTTCCAGAGACCCCTGCTGCCAGCACTGTGGTGCTTTCTCTTTTGCTTGGAAAGAGTGAGCATAGCCCTAGTGCTTGGGGCAGTCGAGAAAAGGCTCAGGGGACATGAGGCTTCTGAGGATGGAGGGCTGAACATGCTGAGCTGGCGCTGTCAGCCCCAGTTCTTCAAACCTCACTAAGCCACCCTCCATCATGCTCGGCCCTGGCACGAGCTGTGTGGCTGGGTTTGGTGCTGCAAGCCACAGGCTCTGGGCCTGGGCAGGTGTGTCAAGTAGGGATGAGGACATGGAGGAAGGAGTGTCTCCTGCTTCTCTCCCTCCTAGTATCTCCTCAAGGAGAACCAGCTACTGTCTATGAGCTTTCCCTCCCCAGTCCCTGTGGAAGTGGTGTCTCAGAGCACTGGGTGCTGCGTGTACCCAGGTCACTGGAGGTGCTCTGGGTGTTTGGTTGTTTCCCTTGGGGTTATGCTCACATCTGCTGTGGGTGTGCAGTGACAGAAGGCTTCCAGCACTGGCTTGCTATGAAGCTGGTAACCCATGAGAGCACCTTGCCTGCTGCTGGGGTGCTGTGTAACACAGGGAAGTCCATCTATGGGACAAGGCAGGGCTGCAGCTCACTCAGCTGATGGATGTAGGAGGATGGCAGATGTATTTAAAGCTACTACCCTTGGCTGGGAATGGCTTGGCTCTATGCTGCAGGCCTGTGCCAGGCTGTTAGAATCATGTTGTCATTCCAGTAGGGTTATATCAGTAGGGTTTAAAACGTGTGTGCTGTTTTACTTAACATTTAATTGATGACTGAGAGTTACTTTTTAAAAAGTTTTGTGTCTTTGTCTACTTCAAGTGTATACTTCCTTCATATTTAAGGTAATACCTTATGCTTCAAGCTAGGCAGCTGTGCAAATCCCAATTGAATCTTAGTCATGGTATGCTACCTCTTTTTCTAGAGCAAAACCAATCCCAGATCATCCATCTCTTTAAAACTTGGGCAATTAATGCTCCCAATATTACCTATACAAAAAAAGTCATTATAATGTAAATGCAGAGTCCTGGTGCTTTGCCTTAAATACAACAAATGCCATCTCAGTTATATAAATTTATACAGGTTAAAAAACAATGACTATGTTCTCCTCATATGAACAAAAGCTCTTAAAGGTATTGCCCACACCGTACAAGCTTCTGGAAGGCTTTCTTGAAATCTTCATTAAAGATTGTGTAGATTAAAGGGTTAATAAGGGAGTTTATATATCCAAGCCATGCTAGGAAATTAGACATGTCTTCTGAGATGTGACACGTTTCACAGGTATTAACAACTACTTCTTTTACAAAAAATGGGAGCCAGCAGATCACAAATGCCCCCAAGATCAAACCCAGTGTAGTTGCTGCCTTTCTCTCTCTTGTGCTAGAGATTCTCTGTTTTTTCCAGGATTTCTCGTGCTTAGATTCAGACCTGGGGCTTCGTAGGCTGATGTTGATTTTATCGGAGTTCACCAGCGGATCTGAGGTCTTCCCCGCTGTGCTGGGCATTGAAGTTGATTTGGTGCTTCTTTCACCTGTGTCCAAAAGGACTTGTCCGTTCACCCCCTCCTCCCTCACGATGCGGCTGACGCTTCTCCTGTGAAATGTCTTTGCTGCTTTGTAGATCTTGTAGTAAAGGATCAGGATCAAGGCCAGAGGGATGTAGAAAGCGCCAAACGTGGAGTAAATGGTGAAAACAATGTGGTCGTGTTTGATGATGCACTCGTCCTCCCTGCTGGTTGTCTGGTGCCTCCAAAACAAAGGCGGCATGGAGATAAAAATGGATATGATCCATACAACTGCTATCATGATGCCAGCATGCTTAGGTGTCCTTTTCCGGGCATATTCCACGGCGTCCGTGATTGCTCTGTACCGGTCCAAAGCAATGGCAGAGAGATGCAAGATGGAACAAGTGCAGCACGTGATGTCCACGCTCAGCCAAATGTCACACACCACCTGCCCCATGATCCAGGTCTCCTTTACAATGTAGACAATGCTGAAGGGCATCACCAGCACTGCCACAAGGAAGTCAGTCACTGCAAGAGAGCAGATTAGATAGTTGGCGGGGTGGTGGAGCTTTCTCGTCACAATTATTGCAGTCATCACGAGAGAATTGATGGCCGTTGTCATTAGAGCAAGCACAGACAGGGTAATGGAAATGAGAATCTTGGATGTCACCCATTTGAAAGGTTCTTCTGATGTACTGTTTTGTTCAGTTGAGTTTATTAAATCCATGTTCCCTTTTAGAGATGATCTTTACCCGTAGCAGTTACCTGTTGGAAAAGTAAAAACATTCAGATAGTGCACCCTTGATTTTTGTCATCTGAAAAACTGCAGGCCCCAAGCTTACAAGAACTTCAGACTTACCATTAGAAATTATTCTGGCTCCAAACTCCAGCCTGGTTCCTTGAAAAGCTAAAAATACTTACTCTGAATGCTTTGTAGAGGAGTCTTGAAACTGGTCAAATGTGAACAACCTCATCCTAAAGCACTAATACTGCTTTTAGGCTCGTGCTGCCTGCTCCACTAAGCAATGCAATGACTGCTGAAAACATTAATCCAGCAGGCATAATGCTTATTTGCTCCATATAAACTCATTTTCCCCCACGCATAAGTGAGTCATTCCTCGTGTATTAGCTAAACATGGGGTTTCTTAACTGGGACATAGTTTTGACGAGCAAACAGAAATGTGAAACATTGCCGTACAAACAGGAGAAGAAAAAAATTGTGTGGTGAAAGTGTCTGTTATGAATGAGAGGGGAGAGCTTGGACAAGTCCCTGCCTCTGCCCAGGCCTCTGGTAGTAGACAGTAGCTTTATTGGGGTGGCCAGCACCCCAAAACCACCCTTGCTTGCAAGTTCTTAATAAGGACCAATCAGGCCTATTACAACATGAATTATTTATTGAATAGGCCAAGGAAAACAGATGTAAGACTTTAAACAGTCTACTTACTACACAGGAATAAAACAAAAAAGGACTACTAGTAGATGAAAATACAGTGCACGGTAATAAAGGTACCTATCTAACAGCTAGCGAAAAAATAGCCTAGATTAGGAGTCAAAAATCATAGTGGTCTTTTACAGTTGTAAAAAGTGCTTGTCTGTCAGTCATTAATTTTGGTTTCTACTTTTCCCATCATTCAAGAAAGGATGTTTAGTGCTGGCTAAGGAGGTTCTCAGCTGAGACAGTTCATCACATGACAAACCATTCTGGACTGAATTTAGTCATAAAGTGGAAGTAGATAAGCTTCTGCTGTATCAGGGGTGAAAGATCCTGCCACAGTGTCATTTTAGGGCTTTCTCTTACACAGCTCTAAAATGAAACAGCTAAATATATTTTAAAGCTTTAAATAGTTATCTTACTGTCTAACTGAAATATTGTACATAGGTTAGAGTCCTGAGAACATCTTTACTTTTCCTCAAGTTTTGCTGCTCTGTGGTTTCTGCCAAAGAACACTGCAGAAAACTTGGATGCTACTTGTTCTGCTAATGACTCTCTTGATAGAAACAGCCTAAGTCCTCTTATGGCTCTGCAGGAAGGAAAATGCAGGGAAATACTGATGAAATAAGTTCCTGGTTGTGTTCCGGGGATCTGCACCCTACTCTCTTATCGAGAAGAGTTTCTGAGTACCCTGCAGACTGTGGCTGAATTGGCGTTTCCAGCTTTTACTGAATGACAAGCTCTCCTCTAAAGAGGATCAGGTTTCATCCTCTTGTGAGTTTTGACCTGCAATTTCTTGTGTAAGATCTACTTGATAAACACCTAAGTGGGGTTTTCTCTGACAGATTTTTGAGTGTAGTGAGTGAGTTGCACTTGTGTTACATTGGATACCACACGTAGGGAAATATGTGAAATAATGGAATAATTTTTCTTTCAGAAATTTGGTCTCATTAACATAACTAAAGCCTTTTGATATTATGCTGGAGTGGCTGAAAAAAAAATCTCATTTACTGTTTATAACCTTGGACCCAGCTTACTCAGTTCGATATTCTTACTTGGTTTGATATTCTAACCTGGGCAATGCTCAGTATGCTGCTGGCCTACTCAAAAACGTTTTAGCACTGGTTGACCAACATTTAATTGAATGGAAGCACGAGGAGAGAAAATGTATTTTATGTGGTGATATTTACACGTACAGGACAGATTCTTGTCGTGTACCTGAGCTGGTCACAACATGTGTGTACTTCCTGTCTGTGTTCCTTTCTCTGAACTTGAAATATACTTCACACACATAAAAACAGATCTTTTACCATGTCAGTGTCACCTTAAAACCTTCTGAATCCACACTAATTGCTAGTTTGCATATATTTCTGTCTATAGCTAGCTGCCTTCCAGGGAAAGAATAGACACATATACTATTATCTGGTTCAAGCTCTGCTAAACAAATCTTTTTCAAGCTTGTATAAATACATGGGGGAAAAGAAGTTTATTGGGAAAAACTAAGATATCTGTTGATATTCAGCAGCTGATCATACTTTAAAAGTTACTCATTATGGTTAATTACCTTATAAATTTCTAACTCTTGGCTATTAGTCCTTAATTGCAAGCAAGCAAAAAGCAATTTAGAGCTAATGAAACCTGATTAATTGCTTTTGAATGATTCTTCAGTTTGAGACCCTGGGAAGATGGGACAGGTAGGTTGTAAAACTGATGTGCAGGAATCAGTAGTTTCCTTCGTGCTGCTGTGATTTGGAGGCTGTTGGCAGGAAGCACAGTGGCAGAACGTGCTGCCTTGCCATGTGCAGTGATTTTGCCTCTCTTTAGGATCATCACGTGGTGTGCTCAGCTTTCATTCAGGCTGCTCGTGTGGCCATGCAGAGAAATCGAGGTCCCACACTGAGCTCTTAGTGTTAGATCACGGTGCTGGGGTCTCCTGTTTGTGGCACATAACCTGTTCTTAATGGTGCCCATCAGAACAAATGCACTTCTGCCCCTCCATGCAGAGTTAAGATTCCCTGCAGGTGTCCAGGGTGCTCCCTGTGGGCTGCTGTGCACACCAGAGTTCACAAAATTTGGTGGCTTTCAGGGGGGATGGGGATCCTTTTCTAACTGGTGGGAATTTGTGTAACTTTACTGGGTGATCATTAAGTAAAAAGGTTGTTTTATAAATACGTGGAGTTGAAGTGTTGGCAGTATTTAAGGACTGCTGCTTCTTTTTCTTTGATGATGGCCAGAATGACCTAATTCTGGATTTTTTTCTTAAGCTGAACTCTGTTCAGTCAGTTGCCATCACTGTCTTCTGTCCTCAGCAAACAACCAACCCACTTTTAGGAGTATGAAGGATGATCTCATGAACAGTGCATTGGATTAGGATGCAGGAGAGCTGGCCTCTGCTGCTCTGCTTTAGCCTTTCCTTGTCAATTTTTGAGCATATTCATTACAGTGCTCCTGTTAATTCACTGTAAAAGAAGAGTAATTCCCTGGAACCCTAGTTTGTTTATTTTTACTGCTTTCTCTTAGTAACGTGATTTATCTCTTGTGGAATGGGTTTAGCAGTGACTATTTTAAGCATGCACCTATTTTCAGAAGAATCATTGCAGTCCAGATGTTTGTAAGGTTACTTTTGTGGAACTGGCAACTCAGTGCTCTTCTTGAGCAATTTTATCAGCTTATCCCTGATAACTCAAATTTCACGCCAGTTGCTCTTGCTGCAGATGGAAGTGTTGTCTTTTATTATTACCTTTTCAATACTCAGTTGTTGTTGGAAAACTCTGGAAAGACTTGAGATTTTGATTGCATTTTATCGTCCTGACTTTAAGATTGGTGAAAATGGTGTTTTACAATTTATTAATTATTGTTATTATTTATGATTGTTGAACAAGAGGCCTGTAAACAAAGGAGGCTGCTGTTCACCTAAGATAGCATGTCTCTTATCTTGGATACAGGAACATTATTATTTTTGAGGAATTAGCCACTTCTACAAATCTTCTTTCTTTCTCTTACAGATCTGGCATGTTCAGGTGACCTGAATGTAAGCATTTCCTTTTCTGTAAACATCCATACGCATCATCCTACTGATCATGTTTAGAAGGCATGGGTGCAAATGTCTGTGCAGCCTTATCACAAAAATAAACATTGAATTTGTCTAGTGGCCACTCAAGGAAAGTGGATGTTATTGGCGCTCCACTGTTTTTCCTGAGCATGTATGTGTGTTACTAAGCTCATAACCAGCCATTTGTGACCAAGATTTACAAAATAGCAATACAATGGCTCTTGTTCAGCTGCCCTTCCAGATTTGGAAAACGGTACTACTCTGCCTTTGAGTAAACCTGGAAAATAATGAGAAATGCCTGTTGCTGGAGAAATGTGGCTGGGAATGCCTTTGGGAAGGGCATTATCAGTCTGCTGTTTGGGGTTCTGAATGTAGACTGAACTGCTAGAAATGTACAGCTCTTGATTCTTGGGCCTGTTTGTGTTTTTAAAATATTGCTTAAAGCATTGGCAGGGAAAAAACTTGCTGATTGGGGTTTAAGTGCTGCTTTTGAATACAGGTTTTCTGCATGTACTGGGATGGGTGGGAGAAGGTGTTTGCTTTTTTTCCATGTGGTTCATTAGCAAAATGTGTCTTAATTAAAAACAGTAACAGTAATCAGACGGCAAAATGAACCAGTGATTGAACTTAGGGTATTTACACTGCCAAAGCCAGCAAGAGCAGCCTTTGTGGCTTAAGTAAACACAAGGTTGTGCCGGGGGCAGAGAAAGCTCCTGCTTTTCCACCTTCCACCAGGCTTCAGCTGGCTTTGAAATGAAACATTTTACTTGCCAGCAGGAGTCCCTTGCTCTGTCGGCCACTCTGAGCTGCGAGCCAGTTGGAAAAGCCCAGCTTTCTTGTTCTGTGGAATCTGATTCTATGAGCTTCTTTTCCTGATGAAAGGGAAGACTATACTTGTTTTCAGCTATGTTGTTTTCATCGCCTGTTTCTGTATAGGCCAGCCAGATCCTCACAGAAAGTAAGGCTAAAATAACCATAGAAGAATAAAGTAGCTATAAGTACCTTGCTTGGGTTCTAAAATTTTTTATGAGGCTTTATGAGCTTGTAAAAATCCTTCTTAATGTGACTGTGTGTCTTTAGATAGTAACCAAGTGATATACTAATGACAATTAGCTTGATCCATCGTATTAAATGTGAGTAGAGGGAAATACTGCTCCTTTGGATTAAAAAAAAAAATCCATTAAAAAAGGTTGAGCTTGTACTTGGATCTGATAGGGGACATGTAGTTTGTTGAGCTTGAACCCTGGTGCCCCAACAGAGGAGCAGGGGTAGAGGGATACTTTCACTTGGTTCTTAATGTTCTGTCCTTAAATTCTTTCCTCCCAATAACTTGCTAAGGCTCCTAAAGCCACAGTGCATCCGTGGGACAAGACAGGGAAGGTTTGTAAGAGAAGTCACTTGCCAGCTGAAGGCTGCTGCAGCAAACCTGCCTTTCCTGGAATGCAAAGTAGATGTCTGTCAGCAGACTGAAGTGCGAAGCAGAAATTACAAGGTTGCCAAGTCTCTTTACCCAGTCTGCATTTCTGTATGCTTAAGCCCCCTTTTTTCCCCCTCTTTTTCCCCCCCATATCTGCAACTTAATGAAGAAGTAGAATTATTTCCAGATCTTGATCCATCAGCAAATACTAGTATATGCGTGCTGAGGTAATGCTTTGGATTCCCTGTTTGGGTGATGCTGTCTCAGTACATGGGACTGAGCACATTCTGGACCTGAAATGTATTGGCAACTGGAGGAATATCTTAAAAGCTGTTTAGGTTTTGCTGTATGAGTCTCCACAAACTGGAGTTATAAATAATTTCCACTTGTGAAAGGTCAAACAGACCTAGAAACACAGATGACAAATAACTGCAAAATTACAGATAAATCAATTGAACTAATAGCAACTAAAGATAATGTGGAATTCTGTCTCCCAGGCACGCCTCAGGAGAAGCATGGGCAAGTAAATAGGCTTTGTAGCATGCCCTGAATACCAATATGACACAGGAAGGAAACAAACCTGAGTCCTGGGGAATGGGTACCTCCAGGTCTGAGCACAGCCACTCTGATTTCTTACAGAATGGCAAGGGAAAGTCCATTTCTGTGCCTTGAACCTCGATTTGGTGCTTTTCTTGGCTGTGTTACAGTCTTAAAAGGCCTTCTGTTGGCAAAATGATGTGCTGCAGTATGCTTTGTGTCAGGCACAACAAAGATTATGCTTTGCTTTCATTTTCTGGATGTCTCTTTAAATTCTCTCCGCCATCAGAAATAATCCCAAATGGCTAAAATGACAAGGTCTGGTAGACTTAGTCCTGAAAATTACCCCCCAAAATGTCTGCTCTGTCATATTATTGCTCCTGGAGCAAAAAGCAGCAGAGGTAGGTAGTGCTTCCACTGAAGCAGTTGAAATGCGAAGTCTGAAGCCTTCCTTGAGCTGCCAGGGAAGGGGAATTTGCCCTCTGCCGCTTGATGCTGACAAGAGAGATGCAAACACCAACTCCAGCAGGACTGGAATGAAGGCAGTGCTCTCTGGCAAAGGGAAGCACTGAAGTAGCTCTGTCTTCATGTCCCTGGTGGAATTAACTCACCATCATGTTTCCTACTGTACGAACTGCAGGGTGCTGGCTGACGCCTCTGACACATCTCCTTCCCCAAGGCTTTGGTCCTTCCTTTACTTCATGAGCATTACCAAGTGCTCCATGTTCTGCAAAATACCAGGCTCTCCAAGCCCAAACATGGCAACCCCACAGAAGAGAGTTTCCCACGCCTCTGTCACAGCAGGGCAGTCCCTCCGTGCCTCTGGCATCTCAGAGGTGTCACTGCAGGTCCTGGGAGGTGCCACCTGAGCTGGCTTTAAGCTCAGCTGGGTGACCATGAGCAGAGTGCTCAGCTAAACCTTTCTGGGGAGCAGGGTTGCTGCATAGGAGGGGTTAGCCTGTGATTCCTTTGCCATGTTCTCTCCTTGTGTCCCTTGGACGGCTGTGTAGTCCCAGGCTGCTCGTCAAGCCTGCCTGGAGGATCCCTGCCCTGCTCGTTCATCATGTCTGTAGCAACCACTGCATTTGCTTGTGTGGAAGAATGTGATGTGCAGAGGGTAATTATGCATTCCTTGCTGCTTCTAACATTGAAGTTAAGGGTTTGGCTTTCTGTCTCCTTTTGGAAAATTAGTCACTCGCCTGTGTTTGCTCTTTATTTCATGTCCCTCTGCCATCTGTTTTAATCTAGCTGAGGGGTGTGGGGGGGAGGCAAGCCAGCTTCTGGGAGAGGGGGAAGGAGGAGTGGCAAGAACACAGGATGATGGACTTGCTTATATAACACATGACTCCCCAATCCAGCTTCAGTTCTTGGGTGGTCACAGAGCAAACCTGTTATGATTTGATAATTTTTGGCTGGAGGAAGGGAAAATTTTATTCCCCTATTCATAATTCTCCAGAAGAGATGACAGTGATTTGTTTCTTGAATTCATTAGATGAAGGGATTCAGTTTCCTCTCTTATTTGTGGCTGGCTTGAATCCCTAGTCCAGACCTCTCAGGATATGGTGTGGTTAGTTGTCTTTTGTATTGTATATGTTGTGGAAGAGCCCCAGAGGATCAGGTCCTGGACAGGAGTGTCCATGTGAGCTGATTCCTGCCATCTCTTTTGCTGCTGATGTTCATAGCTCTTTAAATAAATAAATATCTGTAAGAAATAGTGTCTGGGCACCCCATCCCCCAGTGTGAGCTCCACTCTGAGCAGAATGGCACATTCATGGTGGCAAGTATTCCATATAAATGGATAAAATCACATGTAACCATGTGGTCATCACAGTGTCCTTAGAGGCACATATCTCCTTGGACTTGTGGTTGGGATCTGAACTTGAACCCTCCATAACATAAGTGGGGCCACTCACTTCCTATCCCTACTCTTTGGCATCCATCCTTTGTTTAGTTTGGGTCTAACATGCCTGAAATGTTCCATTCAACCAAAAATTTTCTGTATTAGGAAGAGGTGTTTAAAATTTTTAGCTTAGTCCTGTTGAAGAAAAAGAAAGGCTCCTGTTTGTTTTTATTTGAAGTTGGTTTTTTTTTTTTTTTGGATTGGCAGTGAATTAAAGAAGTGGCTAATCACCTATTTTTAATCTAATTTGTACAACTAGTGTCTTACTATGCAGGAGTGGCTTGTTTTCATTGTTATCAACTAAATTTATACAGGGGGCTGAAAATGCAGATTGGCTTTGCTTGTGTTCCAAAACACTGCCTTTTCAGGTAAGGGCTTGGAACCCATGGGAATGACAAAGCAGCGCTGGAGCAAGGAGGTTGAGAGGCAGTTTTAGTTCGGTTGAACAGTCATAAAATGCAGCCTTGTTTCTCCCACTTCCCACTCATCCTTCTGCTTTGAGGCCATGTGTTCTTTGACAGCCCTCTGAAAACACTTGTGTGTGCAGCTGCAAGTCCCAAACCTCCTTCACTGACAGGCCTACATGTGAAACTCTTTTACAAGAAGGACGTTCAGAAAGAAAACAATCAATATTTTCAAATGTGTGCCTGGAAAAGATCTCTATTTCAATCTATAATATAAGGAAACATAATTTTCAAACTATACCCTGCTCCAACGCTGGGGATTAATTTTTCTGCTGTGTGATCACCAGGACAGCTTTGAGGGAGAATTGGTCTCAGAAGAGTTTGGTGGAAGAGGAGTGAAGGCAGCACATCACTGTGCTCCTCAGCTGCAGCAGGGATTCTGTGTGACACAAGAACAGCACAAGTCTGTGACTGATCACTGACAATTTGGAGAGATGGAAAAATTCACTTAATCTTTAATCTCATCTCTATTTTTTGGAGACTGTGGCTATTTTAGATAGTATTTATCTTGCTGCCTATTTTCCAGTGTCTTTCTCTGTACTTCTTTTCACCGTGTCATTTGTCTTTGTTCTAGTTTTCACCTGATTATCTTGGAGACTGAAGGTCTTTCGCTGGATCTTGTTATTCATATGGCATGAGATAACCCTATCAGATGTAAACCCTGCATTGGGTTTGCCCTAAACAGCACTTCTATAATGTTTCCTTTATCAGGATTAATTAACTGAGACAATTCAGGCTATTTCCCCTGAATGATGTGCATGTAGCCCTGGCCAAGAAGTACTTCAAGCAAAACAAAGCAATCCTTAAGCTGATGGTTTTGGAATAGGGAGAGAAATTAAGAGCATCAACCTTTTAGAGGAAGTAGAACTCAAAATGTTTTTTTTGCCCAGTGTCCTTGGGAAAGACATCTTTTCCCAAGAAGAAACTATCTACATGCTGCCAGAAAAGCAGGAAGAATTTGTGGAAAGCTTTCTCAAAGGGATGCATTCATGGGAAAGGATGTTGTTCCTCCAAACTTAGGTCTATAGTAAACAGGATGTGATTTTTGCTATATTCTGCATGGGGTGCCACAGTGCTGGTAACACAATACAGAGAACTATTCTTGTATCTGCTTTCCCCTGCATGGAGGCAGAGCATTAATATGGGCAGGGAACTGATCAGACTTTTCATGAGCACCACAGGATAACTAAGAAGGCCTCATTTGCTACTTTCATGTGCTTTTCCTATTGTGTGGAGTTTTTGTTGTTGTTTTTTTTTCTGTTTGTTTGTTTGGTTTAAATTATTTTTTTAGGGATTTAAATCCTAGCATCGACACCAATGAATATTTTAGCCAGAAAAATTATGTTCCCTCAGTGAATTGGCATAAATGCTAATGGCAGAAACCCCATTTGTTCCAGGCCTGTTTAAACCATCTGTGTCTTGAGATCTGGGATGCAGCTACCCTGGCAAAATTTCTCTAGTGCAGATTGGGCTTTAGCTTTCTTCCTATTCACAGTTTCCAACTACTCTGCAGCTCTTGAGCATGCCTCCCTTTCTCTTTAGTTCAGTTTCTTACTGCACTACAATGTGATTATCTTTAAAAGTACCAGTATTAGGCAGAATAAGTTCCAGGACATTCTGCAAGAAATCAAGTGCCTGGTGAGGAGAGCTGTGGGGATAGGGGAGAGTACATCCCATGGAAAAGTTGTGAGGAGCACTTGGGGAAGCAGAATGGCTGGGAAGGAGGGGTGCTGAAGTACCCCCTGCTTATAATTTGCATGTGTCTGCATCCCACCCTGCTGCTGAATTGCACTGAAATGATACAAATACAGCAATTTCTTTGAGGAACTAAGATGCATCAAGTGTGGTGCAGTGGAAGTCAGCTTGTGGGATTTCTGAGATTTCTGGCAGGCCTCCTTGGCTCAGTGAGTGTCTGCAGCAGTGAGGCTGAGAGGAAGGCAAACTGGAGCAGCTGCCACCAGCCCAGACTGGCAGCTGGTCTGGAAATGACTGGTGTGTGGTCAGGACTGGGAGCCCAGCAAAATCTCCTAAGATTGTATTTTGGCAGAGAATGACTGTCTTTGTGGTCAGCTGCCATCATAGCTTGGCTGACTAATTCCTGGAAACATTCAACTTTGGGTATATTTTTAGGGGTACAACACTTTCCAGAAAGCTCGTAGCAGCAGGACAGTGTAAAAAGTGTCCAAACACAGAAACAAGGATTTATCTTCCCTAGGAAGCTTCATGGATCTGCCAGGTCTCTCGTTATAGATGCTGTGATTACTAAATCAGGTCTTAAGCTCTCTAATGCTTTGTGAACTCATTTTCATTTCTGATAGGAAAATAACAGACTGTCACACACAACTTTTTTTCTTTGCATAATTCAGATGTAGTTGTGACACTTGGCTTACAGCACAGATGACTGTGAATGGCTCCTTAAAATTTAAACAGATGATTCAGAATTAATTATGAAAACCAACCTTATAGTTGTCCCAGGAATTCAGTACAGATAATCATTGTCTAAGAAGATCACCCAACTTCAGTTGATCGCCAAAACTTCTCATTGATAAAGTAGCTAAAGAACCTTGAATGATAGCCTAATGAAATATTTTGAAGGGCTTTTTTGGGTGCCTTTTTTTGGTGTTTTTTTTTTCCCACTCTTGTTGATTTTTTTTTTTTCTCTTTGAGAATCTATCAGTGTTGGCTTTCTAAGATCTTTTAAACCATACCTTTGTAATTATGAAAGCCTTCAGCACTAGAGAAGTTCAGGTACAACTTTAGGGATTCTCGTAGGCAACACTTCAGCTCTTAGTTTCCTGAGTAGAGAAGAACCTCAGCAGTTTCAGAAGAGGGTTGTGCAAATCTAGCTTTTAGATTTAGATTGTAGTCATAACATAGAGATTAAATAATTCTGGCAGCTGATTTCTCCTAAAGTTGTATGCTGAGAAAATGAAGTTTGTGTTTTTATATGATAAAAATGTTTCTTTGTAATCTTGGTGCATACTTGCAATATATTTCAATATATTTCACAATGACTGTTTAAAAGAATGTTTGACAGTACTTGCACATGGAAACATGTAGTATTAGTTTGGTGGTGAAGAGAAGCATTAAACAGACTGTGTCTAATTGCCCAAATCCACACAAGGCACATCAGTGCTCTGAACTGCTGCAGGAGAGTTCAGAAATCCTCCAGTGGATTCTCAGTGCAATTGTAGGTTCTCTATGGCCCCTGTCGTTTCTGAGAGAGATCAAGATTGTAAGATTTGCTTTCACATAATAACATGGTAAAAAGCAAGAGTAAAGGACAGAGGCAAATGGTTAAAGTGCTGATCTTCAGAGACTGGAAGAGTGCTGGAAAAATCAAAGGTGAGCCCTTGCTTCTGCATGATCTGGCTCATTTTTTATGTATGGGAGCAACATTGGGCTTAGCACTGTTGGAAATGCTGAATTCCTTTCCCTGGATTGCTTACAGCCCAACTGTCACATTGGGAAGCTGGAGGATTTCCCTGTGGACTATATAGCATGAGAAACTATTTTTCTACCAGGAGACTGGAAAAGACCAAATTATAACTTCAAAGCTGTCTGCTCAAAAATGCTTTTTCAATTATAACCTTTGAAGCTACTGAAATTCATGGAAAAAGGCTTTTAACAATTTAACATTAAAGTACTGTTGACAAGCAATGAGAACTGTAGTGCAGGTTCTCACATTTTTTGCCCTTGTGTAGGTACACTTGTATATATTGTGTCCCATTTTCCCCCATCATTTTTGTATTTTCTATTTTAAGAAGTCATCACTGAAAACTACATTTCCTTGGTGTTCAAAATGCTTCTTTGCTCTTTGAAGCTGAAGAATGTTATAACGTTAACTCTTCTGGAAAGGAGCAATGAACAGATTCAGGCAAGTGCCCACTTCTGTATAGTCCCTTGGGTATTTTTCCTCATTTCAGTTTTTCCCATTTTTGGCCTCTGAATGCTGACATTACATTCTGTGATTCTTTTTCCTCTTTGTTTCTTGATTCACAATCTTTAGGATGTAACTAGTTCACATATATCAAACATTCCTTCTCCTAGTCCCAAGATTTAGAGTCTTTCTTAGAAAGATAAAGGTAGTTATATATGCATGCATTAAGAGGATGCTCTTACTAATCAGTTGACCTCAGTATCTAAGGCTTCGAATAAGACTGAAGAGAAATAGCCAAATTACCAGCTGTTGGAACAGGAAAAATTAATGTGGTTGCCAGCCTGAAGAAATTATATGTATTTTTACTTGGAAGTTCCATCTGTTTGTACTTAACTCTGGGATTTGAGGTTGAAAAGTTTCAACACCATTAGTTGCAGTTCCTGGCTCTGTTGTTGCTTGACCTCTACTGCAAGATTATTATCCTTTCCCATAATTCAAATGGATTGTTTTAGACCCAGGAACGCAATCACGGATTTTCTGCCTGCAAAGAATTTATTTGAGTTTCTTTGTTCTCTCTGTTTCTGATAATGCCTCCTAATGAAAAAAAAATAAATCATTAGGAGCTAATTTAGGCCATGCAGCAAACTTTATCCTAAAATCTTAGAATCTCTTATGTAGGAAATAACATTGTATTATACACTTACATATTTTTTTTTGATTACTGCAGTATGACCTGGTTTGACCACACTATTGACTGTAAATATTCTCTCTATTCACTTGGTAATAGGCAGGACTGCATGGAAGAAAACTGCGAAGACATAACCATTTATTCATAAACTATTATGAGTCTAAATTCAAATTTTAATTTGAAAAAAACCACTATAACAAACAGCAGAGGAGCTTTCAGAAAATTTGTGATTTGGGGTAGTGTTGTAGGAGGTAAAAATGCTCCAATGCTCTGAAATTCTTGCTTCCCTATTATTTTCAGCTAGTAGTAGAAAAAATGCTGCAGACCTTTAAATACCATGAAGGTTTCTCGTATCTCAGTTGGAGATAAGATATTATGTGAAAAGTAGGTGCAGAAGAGCACTGAAGAAAGCAGCAAAAAAACCCCCAAGCCTGAGAAAAAACCCAACCAAACAGAAAACAACAAAAAACCACCACAACAAACCAACCCCCCAAAATAAAATTTGACTATGTCTTGTAACCATCAAATATGGCACAGGATCATTAGATTAACCTTTTGTTATGATGAAAAGCATTGCTGTAAGATGTTTTTCAGCTGTATTTAATGGGATCAGTAGGTTTATGCTCCTTATTACATTGAAATGGATAAAGATTTTAATTTAGATAAATGGGTACCTAACATGGTCTGTTGTTGTGGTTTTTTAAAAATTTTTTTTATAACTGCTGCTTTTATGTCGGCTTCTGACTTCTGTGATGATTAACAGATAATTACTTTTCCTGTAGTGAGCAGTGCTGAAGTTGGGTGGCAAGAAGGAATTATGTTCTTTGTGTGAATGTCGCAGCAGGAATGGTGGAGCTGATGTCCATTTGGGACAAAAGCAGCTGCCTTTGCCCAGCTCAGAGAACTTGGCTGCCCTTTGTGGTTGGCCTCTGCCTCACTGAGAGAACTGTGTTAAAGTGTGCCTCTTGAGGCCTGTGAAACAGAAAAATTTGTTTAAATTCTAGAGGTTGTTACTCAGTCAGGAGAAGTGGATATTTGTGCCAGAGCTGTTTTGGGAAGATCCATGTTGGATGCTGGAGCAGGGCAATACAAATCAAGCAACTGTGCTGGTCCTTCCTGCCTCCCTGAACTGATTTCTCTCTTCTGTACCAGGGCACCTCTTTGCCACCTTGGCACCCCCCCTGCATGCCCAGGATCCCACGTGCCCTACAGTGTCCAGCAGCTGGTGCCCAGCAGGGTGGTGGGATCCGTGCTGTTCCTTTGTACCTGCTAGGAAATTGTGCTTTGTGATATATTAGGAGATCTTGATGAATAAATGACTTCAGTGTCTCTCTATATAAAATGTATATATGTCTGGCTGAACACTTGCCAGATCGAAGCTTAGGGTCTGTAAGCCTTAATAGGTTTTAAGATAAGAACTGTTTGATTGTTATTAAATAATGCATTTTTTCAGCCTGATATGATTAAACATATTTACTGCCATGATAGTTGTTACAGAATATCCAGAAGGAGGATATTGAGCTGTCTTCCAATGACAAGAAGTTGGTCTTTGTGGCTCTTCTTTTGTTCACGTGTTGTAAGGGTAGAGAAGAGGTGCTTGTAACCTTTCTTTCAACTGCTGGGAGTGTGCTTTCTTGAGTTTTTGTGTGGGTGAGAAGTACGCCTGAGAAGGAAGCTGGGCTGCGTCAGTGATAGTATTGTGCTAACAGAAGTCTGCAGAATAATTGTTGAGAAGAGACATCCGTTTAGGAAATTGGTAGCAGGGGCCTCCTAATTTGCATGACTCTACGGCACTACAAAGTTATTTTCCAGCCTGAAACTCAAACAAATATTTGGATTTTTGACTGCAACTGTGAGAGACTCATAAGAGCAAAAATAATAATAGCAACAGCAGTTACTTCTTCAGGCTTCTTCCTCTGCATGTGTTGGCTGCATTGCAGGTTGCTAATAAAAGTGGTGTTACAGATTGCAATGTATGTGGGAATAGGTCTTTTTATATTGTCATTTCACCGTGGATAATGTTTACTGCACTTGCACTTTAAAAGCAGTTATGTAAAACCAGCAAAAGGTGTGTCAGAGGAAAGGCAATTGACTTTGAAAAGTTTTCCTAAGCTGTGTTATTAAGTATTTATCTGTGTGGTCTCAGAGCAGGTAGTCAGAAAAGTAACTGTCTTTAAGAATGTCACAAATGCTGCTTGGGACTGCTGGGAGAGCACTATTTGGATCATTTATCTATCAAAACAAGAGACTGATGAGCACAGGAACTTTCTTCTGACTACAGTAAAAATGTCAGTCTGAGCAGTTCTTGCTGTTTCAAGCCCTTGCTTTTCATTTAAAATTCTGCTGCCATTTGATCAGAACATTAAAGGCATGCTCAAATTCCATGTCCTGTTCAATCAGGATATTTTTATTCCTATATGTATGCTACACATTCTAGAGAATTAACTATTCAGTTGGTAGGGAGTGAGGAATCCACATGCCTCCTTCTGGACCTGGTTTTGTGTGGTTAGAAATTATGTTTTATTGGCTATAAAGAAGCTTTTAGTGCTAATGCTGTAGTCATCTGTAGGAGAGTTATTTGAAAAGACAACAATCATACTGCCTATATTTATTGACTTTAGCCAAAAGTCATAGATTCAGGTGCTTGCTTTTCTTAAAGCGCTGTTTATGACCAGGGAAAAGCTCATAAAGATTTCCTATTCTCCATGAAACTGGATAAAGAACCTCACGCACCAATTTCTTGAGAAAGTCTTTCAACATCTAGTTGACTTCCCATGTATCTTGAAAGAACATTTCATCTTGCCTAGATATTTAAATCAAATTAATCTCAACCTTAGGAAATGTTATACTTAAATATCTAAAATGGTAGTGATTTAAAGAATTAAGTACAGTTAAATAGCATTTCCCTCATCTTCTATATTGCAAACAGTGTGTCAGGAACCGTAGTTGTCTGTTTAATTGTATTTTCAATACTTAGGCTTAATGGTGCACCTGTCCCTCTAGATGCTACTGCAATTTTCCTACCTGTACCTATGGGGTTAATGAAATAAACCTTCTCTATCAAGGAGATGTAGCCCTTCTTTCGGTACACAGAATTATGACGCTAATAATGAGTGTCAATGGAAAATTCACACATGTATAATTTTAATTATCCATTTTTTATGTGTTTGGACATCTGGATTGCCAACAACACATGGCACTTAAATTGGCTGTTGGAGGTTTTTTTTTGTTAACCATTCAGATGTTCGATAATATTGGCAATAGAGTGTTTATGAGTAGGGAGAGCAGTTGAATATTTCCTGGCCTCCCATTTCTTTCTTCATCTACTAGAAACAGACACTAGCAAAGTTAAAGACAAGATTTTGCCTTTTTGCCTTAGCTGCAGAGAAATGTAAAAAATGGATGACTTAATGCCCCAGGAGAGGTAGAATAAGTACTTTCCTTTTGCTCTAGTGGCAAAAGTGTCTTGACAAAAATCTGAGCTCAGTCCCCTGTTTCACAGAGCTTTTAGAATATCTTTCTGTGCAATTTGACCAAATGCTCCCATTTGGCTGCCTTTTGCAATCCATATCCCTTGGCAGCAGCAAGTTGGTCGCATTTCCTCTGCCAATCTCTGCACAGCCTGCAAGGAGGCTGAGCAATGAGCACTGTCCATTAGTTCTGCAGCAGAGAACCCAGCAGCAAATCCTTCCAGATGCATCTCCTGGGGAGGAGATTTGCTTTTTGAGTCCGCTGCTTCTGATCCATCAGGAAGAAATCCAGCCTAAGTGCACTGAAAGGTTACAGAGGACTTTGTGAGCTCTTGCTTGAACTTCACAGGGTGATTTATTAAGCCTGGAGAGCTGTATGGAAATGTAATGGGTGTCTAGGATGCTGAAAAGCTGTTTGAGACAGGGAGCTTACCATTAAGAATGACATACTGGTTTCAGTGGCACTTTGCATTTATAAGGTTTTTTACCTTGAAGTAATTATGGTTTCACCCAGGTGTGGTTCTGTAGAAGAGTTGTTGAAGGCGCAAGCTGGAGTCCAGGCTGCAAGCACTTTACACCAGTGCTTGGGAGCCTTGATGGATGTACAGGGTGGTCTGAAATCACATGCTGATTGATCCTTTTAATTGATCCACCACCCATCCCCCTGCTAAAAGGTGCCTCCTCCCAGGAAAATCTATCTTAAGTGCCTTAAAGTTCTAAGAGCGGGAATTTAGACATGGCAAATCAGCATGTTCACCATGACTTGTATAAGGCTGCAGTAATTTTCTTAGTTGCTAGTGAATAAGAGATCAGAGTACAAATAACTTAAAGGCAATTTAGCTGGCCAGCCTCTGTAAACTTTTCTCCAAGTAAAGCCAGTGGAAAAATTCTTTGACTAAGTACTTCTTGGTGTGCTTTAGGATAATAAGACAGAAGGAGGCCCTTGTGTTTTCTTCTAGCCAAAGCAGAGATACAGGTTGAAGATCTCTTACATAAAAAGATGTAGCTCAAAGATGTATCCACAAAGAATAATTTTTGTAGAATTTCTCTCCAAGTCTTATTTTCTCTAGTAAGAAAATTAAATTTTCCAGAGACAAGAGTATGTCTGAAAATAACAGTACTTCAGAGGGCCATAGTCTCCTCCTTCTCAAGTTAACTTGGTGCTTAACTTGAAAAGAAACTTTTCCATTTCAGATGGCTAAAGTTAAACAGTGACACATATTTGATTCCAGTACTGTTGGCAAGAGCTATTGTTTGAAGGCAGTGGGACCAGAAAAGAGACTTTTCTGCCAAGGATGGCAGATAACTCACCACCAGATGAGGCCTCACCAGTGTTGTTCTGGGGTAGATTATCCTTGCTGCACGCTTGCATATGGGCTACAAAGGGATCTGGCATTATCCTTTGTGCACTTGGCACCTCGGGAAGCAAAGCACACACACGAAGTTCAGGAAGGAAAGTTGGAGCAACCTGTGTAGTTGTTAGGCTGTCTTAAATCACATTTAACATTGTCAGCTTCCTGTCTTAGGCTGAGCTTTAACCCCTGTGCTGCACGCTGAGCTTGTGTTTCTTAGCAGAAGCTACATGATGGATTAAAAGCAACAGAAAGCATGTTTTTTTAAAATCTGTTGGAGAAAGCTGTCTCTAGCCCTAAGCTCCTGGTAGTGGAGAAAGATCCACACCCGATGTTCATTCTTACACAGTGGTACCTTGCTAAAGTGTATGGACAAAATAAAACCTTACTGAATCTGTCTTGGCACTGCTGACACTGGACTTGGGAACTGGGAAAGCCAGATGGTTCCCAAAGTGACCTCTCTGTGTTCCCTCTGGGAAACTGCCATTTATAAGCAACAGAGGAATGGCCCTAGCAGTCAGCCATATTATAAATCTCAAAGGGGCAAGCCTCAGGGAGCACCCTGTTTGTGCTGGTCAAAAGGATGAAATGCAATCACTCAGGAGGTGTGTGGGAATGACAGCTGCCTCATGTACCTCCAGCATGGCTGGAGGTGGTGTTTGTCTTCCCATTGCTCCTTCATGTGTGAACTGCAGCTTGAAAGCCCCATGGGAAAGCTCAGAGAAGCTTTTCTCCCAGGAGAGCCTTCTGCTCTGTTCAAAATTAAAAAAGTACCACGCTGGAGCATGAGCGAGCAAGCTGGAAGTAAATTACGACAAATCAATTAGCTACAAGTGCTATTCAGAGAGTGTTTTGGATTGAAATAGGCACCTAAAGAGCATGAAGTAGTCTGTCAAATTATTGAGCACAAGGGTGAAAAATGGAGGAAGTCCATTTTAGTACACATATTCAGCCACTTTAATTAGAGCAAACTGATGATTTTCTTCTGCTAGGAAATGTTGAGCCTGTACTCTCAAAAGAAAAGCAGCTCTTTAGAGGGAAACTCTCCAGTATGTTACTGTGTACATGTTATTGTATTCCCCTTATGGCTATGTAAGATTTCACTAACTGTGTGTAATGCTCCACATTGGGAGCATTGGGGGAAAATAACATTTCAAACCCCAAATGATAGGATTTGACTGATGAAATGCTGCCATCTAATCCTTAATTGTCACCCTATGCCGAGCGCCAGTTATCTCTAGGGCAGAGTTATTCTTGCCCTGAAGTAGGTGTTTCAGTTGAGTCAGATGAATTATCCTTGGAGGTGCTTATTTCTCCCCACTGATTGTAAAGGGAGTCTGGGAAGACTGACTCAGATCGAGAAGTGTGCTGTGTGACCCTCTAGAGCTAAAGGAAATGAACCCTGCCCAAGGTACCAAGAGTAGAAAGTTTACAGATAAGATTTCCAAGCAGAACATTTATCATGTCCATTGTGGTGTTACACAGTGGCCCAAGAAGGTTGTAAAAATGACATGGAAATTTCAGAGCTGCAGTGGTTCATCAGTGAAGATAACCAATAGAGCAGGGGATGCAAGGAGCATTTTTTAGGATGGTTGTAGTAATGTCAACATTCAGATGACCTCTGCTGGGGAATTTATCCCATTGGGGTTCACCACCTATCTTTACACCCTTGTAAAAGGCAACTTAGTGGAAAAGCAAGGGAACTTAAGCTTTGTCTCATTTCAGCATGCCTGTGTAACTCTTTACTTACAAGACAGGTGCTTTCCTGTGATACTTCTGATATTACAATTCTCCTTTTCCCTCTCTCTTCTAGTTGGAAAAATGTATATGGTATCACTTTGATTATTGCCAATAAGGTAAAATCTGTTTCTCACAACTGTGAATATGAAAATGTAAGGTGTGAGGTAATGGTCCGATTTATGGAACTAAAGAACTTCCAGTGAGTCATCAACGACATAATTACAATCTCAAAGACTTACCATGGACATTGGGATGTGTTGAGGGCCAGTGTCTAGCACAGCAAAAGTTGGTTATTTCCCTATATTAAAATATAAAAGCACTTCTAACTTCAAGGACATGGAACTGCAAGCTGCTAAATATATATTTTTTTTTGGAACCAATATGTGTCTCTATAAAGACAATGAATTGTGACTCCCTTCTCATCTTGTGCAGAGAACAGTAAGTCTTAGATGGCAGAAGCTTTAAAGATTGGTACTTAATTAGAAAGTGTCCTAAATGAAAAGTCAGTGTTTTAATAAATTTCCTCCAGGATGAAAGAAGTGTCTCTCGAAGGAAATTGCAGCAGATGTGTGAGTATTTGGGATCACTAGGGAGACCTTGGCATTTGAAGGCAGAGAACTTTAACTGTGAAGTATTTGCTTGGTAGTTTTGAAGATTGTGTCTATGTGCAAACACTGTATGTGGATATAACGTTGAAGAATGTTTATAAACACATGGATATATAGGGATGTTTATAGACAAAAAAAATCCCAAAACATCCCCTTTTCCAAAAAAAGAAAAAAGGAATAGGCATCTTTCCTAGTAGCACTGGTGGTTGGGAGGGCAGGTGTTAGCAGATGTTGTTGTAGGGTTTTGTGAGGAAGCAGCATAGCCTGAAAGGGACACCTGGAGCCAAAGATGGGACCCCAACGCCAGGGCTGGGCACATAAAGATCACCTTTTGCTGCCTCCTGCATTGCTGGTGGGACTTTTGAGGGTTTAGTGCATGCTGTGGGTCCTTGATAAAGCAAAAGCTGGCAGCGATGGAGGACAGTGAGCAATCTCTTCCCAGCAGCTGTTCCAACACCATGGCTTGGTGTTCCAGCTCCTGGATTCCAGCCTGCCCTGGGCCAGGTGAGCTGCAGTGAGGGGGTGCCTGTTCCTCCTGCCCTGCTGCCCCCACCTACTGTGCCCATGGACCCCAGGACAACATTTTGGGGAGGTCCTGGAGGGCAGGCTCAGATCTGTCCTCCCCATGTGGATTTTGGTTCCCTCGCCCTTCCCCTACCAATGCTGCTGGGAGTCATTTCCAATAACCCTCAAGTCCTTCTTCCTAAGTGATCCATGAATAACTTGGAAAAGCTCCTTTGGGCCATTATTTTAAGCTGGCAGTTGTGAGTGATGCCTCTGTGGGAAGCTGGTACACAGTGTCTTGCACTCTCTTTATGACCCAGCTGATCCAATATTCTGGTGCTTGCAATGGGCTTCAAGGGACTTGGATACTTAATCTGTGTTTGAAGTCATGTTTGTTCCTAGTATTTTTTGTAATTGAACAATTACAGAAAGTTACATTTGGTAATGTATGCTGCTAGACTGGCTTACTGGTAGTTTCAGATCAGTTAAGACTAATTTTCTTAAATCAATGTAAAATTTATGATGTCAAGCAATGTCCTGTGTAAGTTTATTCTTCAGTTCAGCCAGAAGTATTTTATTAACTTCTCTGCAGTAGAAGCTGAGAATTGAGTTGTTTAAAGTTTCTTGCCAGGTTCAAAATTACACTAACTGTTTTACCAGCATAAGAGGGGATTGTTGAGGAAACATCTGTTCTGAAAGGCTTATCAAATTTTTACCCCCTCATCATCGGATTAGTGTTGTCTTATTCATTCAGTTGTGCTGCCTGACAATTTACTGCAATTTTCTGCTCATTCCTTTGACCTAGAGTTTGGGATTTATAGATTTTAACTACTAGGCTAGTAGGAGGCATTGGTTTGGTAGCAGAGACATAAGTATTTCCTGCATCATAGCACTTTTGATAATATTGGTAAGCAAAAGACTTTTCATTATCTGATAAGAATCCTCAAACTGCTGTTCCATACATCCTCAAGCTCAATGACAGCTTTGTATATGGAAAGCTTTGGGAGTTTGTGCAGTTATTTTGTTTTTAGAAAGGGAGGCTGGCAGGGATTTCTGGGACCTGTGCACCCAGAAACCGAGGAAGTTTCACTTTTTACAGTATCACTGCCACCTTGCTGTATCTGAGCACCAGTCCCTGCTTGGCCTTCCTCTGGCTGGTTAGTTCCTTCAAAATGCTCCCAGAATTGTCTGCCATCAGGAGCCAACAATTAAGTGGGTGATCTCAAACAACATTGGGGTTGCCATGTTAATTTCCTTATTATATAAATTTATATAAATATAGGAAAAAAAAATCTTGTCATATGAAGAAAAAATACAATAATCTTATCAAAGATTATTATAATCTTGTCA
This sequence comes from Pardalotus punctatus, assembly GCA_013400915.1. Lineage (NCBI taxonomy): Eukaryota > Metazoa > Chordata > Aves > Passeriformes > Pardalotidae > Pardalotus > Pardalotus punctatus. The sequence continues at coordinate 3,404 of VZTX01015549.1, read as the reverse complement.
ATTCACTCTTTATGTGAATTCCCTGCTGATTTTAATAATTACAGGATGATGAAGGTCCTCTCCAGACATTCTTTTCCTTAGAGAACAGTCCAGCCCTCTAGAATTCCATCTGGGATGCTACAGTGCAGCGTAGATGAGCAACAATTTCTGCAATAATCATGTTAGTTCTGCAATAATGGTATTGGCTCATTAACAGAATACAAATTCTACAATTATTTTATTCTATTTCAAATCCTATAAAAATAATTTGTACAAGAAAGCTGATTAGCATAATGCTGCAGCATGAAGCAGTAACAGCACAACAATAAATGTGTTACGCATTTTCTTAGTAATGCCTTTTTTTGGTGATAAATATATAGCTATTTTTAGAGCAGCAATTACAAGACTTATTGCTTTAATTTTTGTGGGAAGTACTAAAGGATGAACAATTTCATTGATATAATAAATATAACCTTGCATATAGCTAATGCTAAATGATTGGGGAAAACGAGATTATTTGAAAGATTCTGTGTGCGTATATACAAAGTAAGTGATCCTTAAGGAGAAATAAGGATAGAAATTTGCTAAGGAAGCATGTTTTACTGGCTTGATTTTTTTTTTTTAATTTGCTGGGCTAATGGTTTAGGCGATCCATTAGGTATCTAATGGAAATGTTTAAAACAACTATTTTTAAATGACATTTTCAGTAGTAAGCCATGTAAGTCAAGTACAAATACAGTATGCAAAACTGTTAGTAGAGCTCATGGGATACACAGAAAGCTGATTACAGTCACATTTTCTGTTTCTAGAGTACATTTGTTCAAGATTGAGTGTTCACATCTAATGCACAGTGTTGTAGTAGCAGGACAAGACACACATGGGACTGTTTGCAATACACAAGTTCTAATTCTGCATATCAAAACCAAATAACCTGCTTAGGACTAGGAAGAAATTTTACCTAGGATGCACTATCAGGTTTTGCTTAGTGCAGTTTTACTCTGGTCTCCTCTCCCTGATGATACGAAGTGGTTTGGACAGGGAAGCAAGTTTGGAAACCCAAAATCCATCCCAATGCATGTCTATGTTTAGAGCAGGTCAGTGCAGTGTTTCTAAGTCTGAGCACACTGATACTACTCAGAACTTGAACAAAAGAGGAGTGAAATAACGCAAAACTTGCTCATTCTTTGAAAGATTTGCAGAAGTTCCTTAACAGACAAAATCACGTATCTTGTGTTTTGAACAAAGCATAAAGAAATGTGGGGGTTGTGACTGACAGGTTTCAGTCTTGAAAACGGTAGAAGTTTGAGCATCTTTCAAAAAAGACTTTGAAAGTAAGAATGGTTGAATCATTCTGTTTGCCTGTCTTTTCCATGATAGCCAGTTTGAGGTGCAGAGCAAGATGTAGATATTTACAGTTCTTTCCAAAAGGGAATGGAGTATATGCACATAATGCTTTAAATACTTTTTTCTCTCTGGGGATATTTAAGTGGCCGTTTTGGGAAGAAATGGAGAAAAAAAGAAAAAGAAGATTTCCAGGTCTCTTCCTTCTTCACAGAAGCACTTGTTAAAAATAACCATTACGTTTCTTCCTCAGAAACTCTAAAATCTGAGCAGCTTTGCCTTGCATTCAGATCACTGCAGTGTCAGCAAGCACAGGTGTTCAGCACTAAGGCCAGTCTCCCTGGGGATGTTGCTGTAGTGTATTTCTTCCCCAGTCTCTCCTGCTTGTCAGACTGTACTTCTCATACAGCAATTTCTTCAGTGTTACACGAGGTTTACAGAGAAGTGTTTAGAAGAGCAGAACAAACCCGAGTGATGCCTTCCTGGAGGCCTCTGGGGAAAAAGCATGATTCAGAAATGGGCAAGCTGCTCATGGCATTGCAGAATGGGCTCAGGGCTCCTCCGAAGTGTGGGGAAAGTGTGACTAACGCTGCCCTGAGGGTGAAGGGGAAGGTGTAAGGGGAGGAACTGAGCTGCACTGGAAAGCCAGGGAACCACTGGGCAGTGTCTGTCAGGGCAGGGGCCATGGCAGCAGCTGTGCTGGGATGAGCCACAGCCTTCCTCCCTCCCTGCAGTTGGTGGTAGCAGCCAGCCCAGGGTGGCACTAGCTGTGTTTACCTCTGGCAGAGATAAACTGGACATCCTTGGCAGCCTCATGTCCTAGGAAAACGGGGATACTTAAAGTTATAGCTGGGTGTGCCTTGGTGTGAGTCAGTAGGAGAGGCAGGAACAATAAAACACAGATCTCTTGGCAGCATCAGTTCAGAGCTTAAATGACCGAGTGGCTAAGCAGCCCGAAACTTCTATAGAGCTTAACTGAAACGTGCTCTCTTCCTATCTTGGCCCTAAAGAGTTGGGTGAATGGAAAGACAAGGTGCTACTGAGAAAATAGAAAGTGTAGAAGGTGATGAATGCTTCTTGTTCGTCCATTTTTTGAAATGTGATGAGGCGGTTGCCATAGAAATGCTGTTCTCTGCTTGATACAATGGGTGCCGGTTCCAGGAAGCCATTGACAGCTGTCACAAACAGCTTTCCATGAATTTAAATACCTCAGAGTAATGTAAGGGAAAATATGCCCTTATAGATCAGATGCTGTAAGATTTGCTTTTACTTAGGGGAATATGACTGAGCTGGGCATCAGCTGTTACATATGGTCTGCAAAATGAGTGTAACTGCAGTTTGGTTTTGTTGTAAACAAAGAACCGCATATGTTTTCCAGAAAGAAATCAACTTGCATCTTTTAAGACTGTTTTGATAGACCAGAACTTGCAACAACCTTGATTTACACTGCCAGACTATAAAGCTACACAAATCGATTGGTTTTGGAAGACAATTTTGGCAGTTTGAAACAATATACTCTGTAAGAATAAAGTGCTCAGTAAGAAACAATTTTCAGCTGTAAATAGTGAAGGATATCCAAACCATCATGAATACAGCTAGTGAGTGTATTATGAAAGGTCAGTTAGCAAGAAAGAGGCTTCTTAGTTCTTTTTGTGGCCAACATTCCTTATCCCAGTCGTGTTCTCAGGTAGGTAACAGCAGCTACTACTTTTTTTGGTTAGCACTTTGTTCTGCAGAGCCCAGCTGAAAGCAAACCCCTTTGGGCAGAAGTTACTCATCAAAGTGGAAGTTGAGCTGCCCCAGGGCAGGAAGAATGACCTGTACCAAACAGCCAATGGAAACAATGCCTAAGAAAATGAAGGCTCTAAAAGTATTTTACAGCTGAAAGAGGCAGTTCATGGATGCATTTAATAGCTCATGATATTTATAAAATTTTAGTGGTCAGGCATTATGATTATGAAAACTCGTTTCATTTTTTCTGAGATGAGAAAGATACAAAAATTAAATTCTTTTATGTGAGCAAATCCCTTTATGGATGACTAGACTCTGTTACAAATGAAGATAGGGCCAGTTGATTTTTTTTT
>VZTX01015547.1:72177-119486 GCA_013400915.1 Pardalotus punctatus | reverse complement strand
GCCTGGGGTGCACCCACCTCCTTTCCTTGCCCCCTAAACTGTGTGATTTGAGCTCATTTTGGCCATTGCAGCATTGCCATGGACAGCAGAGCATCACAGCTGAGTGTACCATGGTCAGAGCATCAGGAAGGGATGGATCACTCACACCAGCCTGGGAAAAGGCATTCTGCTGTGCACAGTTTAAGATTATTTGGACCAAGACCCTGGTGTTGGACAGTAAAACCAGCTTAGAACCATAAGATCACAGAAAATTAAGATTGGAAAGGAGCTGTTGAGAGCATCAAGTCCAACCTTTAACCCAGCACTGCCAAGTCCACCACTAAACCATGTTAAGAAGCACCACATCCACTTCTGCCAAAGCTCCTCCCTCTCTACTCCATCTCTGCAGTTCAGGACTTTCTTCCTTACTATTTTTCCTTAAACGAGAGGTGCCAGCTTTTCCTCTTAGCAAATTGCTTAGCAGGCAGGTTTATTCTGTCGTTGTCCTTGAGATTTTATTTATTTATCTGCTAATTTTGATTCTATTTTCCACCATAGTCCCGTGAGAGGGAGAACTGAATTCAGGCTCCTTCCTCAGCTGTAACCTGATCAGAGAGCAGATCACACTTGACACGGGCTGCTATTTTGACTTAGAAACTGTGGGGAGGCCGAGAGTGTTCGTTTGTGCATAAACTGCCATCCACACTGCTAATTACACTTGGTCTAAAGTTTAGGGAGGAATACTCAGTTTTTATAATTAATTAGTTCAGCTGCAATACACAAGAGGAAAGAGTCAAACAGCTGAATATTTCACACAGAAGATGAGCTCAGGGGAAGCTGAAATCCTCCCAGGTACTCTGCAAACACTACACAGTAATTGTTAAAGGCATCTACTGCAAACCAAGCTTCTGGCACTTGCAAACTTTCAATCCTATCATGGGAAAATCCTTATTCACCTAGCAGGAGCTATTTAGTGCTAGGAGCTACTCTACAGGAGCTATTTTGTGACTATTTCTAAGAAAAGGAGAGATTTAGTCACACATTATTTTGTTTTTTTCCCCACGACATTTAGATGGTTTTGGATTGAGGATTTTGGTTTGAAACTGCTACAAATTCCAGATGAACCCCAATAAATCTCCTTGTACAAGAGCTTGAAGCACTCAACATTTTCCTGAGATGAGCAGTTTGACTTTGGAAAATTTTAGAGGTAAATTCACTATTTTGCACAGCTGAAAGCAAATCAGTCTGTGCTAGCATGTCTCTTGCTCTCCAGAGCAATAAAAATTAAACACATTTTCACAGTTCTTAGCAAAGCCAGGAAAGCTGGCGTTGAACCCACAGCCAGCACTGACCTGTGAGGAGCCCTGGCAGGGCAGCAGTGCTTGTGCCCCTGCTCTGCTCAGCCCACACCTGATTCTCTCCCTTCTCTCACTAAAGAAGGTTTCAAATCTACCTTTGGGGTTTTTTTGCTCTGATGACCAAGGAGAACATTGGTGCAGAGCCAGACCTTATCAAACCAGCACAGACAGTAGACAAACACAGTTTCTATATCTTATGGAGGAGTTGGTAATTAATACCAAAGCAAGAAAAAGGGGGTTATTACCAAAAACCAGAAGTAACCCCCGCCTCGGTGAGGTCCAGAGTATCCCACAATTTACAGCTGTTTTTCTGGAGGTTTGCAGCGTTCCCCTGCATGGATTTTTCAGGAAGTATTTTGGGATTACAGACACATTCCCACAGTCCAAGCAGGCAGGCGGGTAACTCCATGCAAAGGAAATCCTCACAGGGAGAGGGGTGAGGGAGACAGAGCCGAGTGTGAACATCCCCAGGCAGTCACTGCACCCACCTGACTCGATTGCTGTGGCTGATGTGGCCAGACAAACCAGCTCAGGCTGTGACATCCCCATCCCCATCCCCATCCCTATCCCCATCCCCATCCCCATCCCCATCCCCATCCNNNCCCATCCCCTGCCCCTCCCCGGCTCAAAGCACTGACACAGAAACCACGAGCGGAGCATGGCAGGTCCGAGGTGGGTGCTCTGCACACAGGGATGCAGGGATGAAATTCCCCCCAGTTGTCTCACACTTGGCTGCCCTTTCCTCCTCCCTCCTCTCCCCTCCGAGAAGTTTCTTTTCAAATGTTATTGTATTTGCACCATTAATGTCACCATCTGAGCTCCTCAACCTGCGCACAGCAGCCCTGAGATTGTGGATTTATTATCCAAATGCCAGGAGTCTTGTTATCACTAATGAACTTCGGGAAGCAGGAGGACTCGTTCATGATAGTCTGGGTTTATTTACCCAGCTGGCATCTTTGAAGCACTGGAAAATGTTACCTCTTTAAATCATGTAGGCCCAGATATGTGTGTCTGCTTAAAGCCTGCAAACACTGCTGACAGAACACGTGGTGACCCTTGCCCGGCGCAGCTGATGACTTTCAGATATTAAACGGGATCCATTTTCTTAGGCTTCATCTGAAATCACTTTCATGGCCAGAAATCAGAAATATCCCCATCTAACAAAAGGAAATTTGTGCATTTACGCTGGAGATAAATTTCTTAAAAACCAGGAATGCATGCACGTGGACACTGAGCTAAACAAGCCATCCACCTCCCTGTGTTACAAAAATAAATTGTATCTTTTAATCAGCTAATAATTTATCACATTCAAACTGCTTGATTGATTTAACTTCTTTCCAGCAGCAAGTCTCACTACTGTGCAGATCCCTATTTCCACAAAACATGGGGCAGCTTTGTGATTAAGCAGGTAAGTGACACACTGGATGTGTCACGCAATAAACGTTGGCTTTGCTCAAAAACTGTGAACTTAATACTTTGACTTGCACATGCAAACTATTAGTTTGGGATATGGAATACTGCTGCACACAACTTTAAACTTTATAGAAGAAAAAAACTTTCATGCCAGCAGGGTTTTACAGTCCCAATTTTCATGGGAAGTACTTGACAGAGAGGCGTGAACACAGCTGAAACAAATTCACTTAAGATGTTACACACTTCCCTCGGATTGCACATGTGTTTAAGGGTTCTGCTGGGCTAGGGACCAAGAAAACAGTCACAGAAATCCTACTTGTTCACTCTGAAATCGTGTTTTAGTACTTCTGGCCCATCCACACGCGGGCTGAAGTTTCTGACAGAGGTCTGCCATGGCAGAGTTAATATTCACCACAAAATTCTCCCATTTACATGGTGGGGCAAGGCCAGCTGCTTTTGAACAGATAAAAGATGGTGGGAAATGTCCCATTCCAGCAATTCCTCCTAAATTCAGCCTGTTTCTCTTTAGAAACCCAAAGCTGTACTTTAGAGATCAAAAACTGTTCTGGAGAGATAGCAGGTACCACAGCTTTCTCACCAAAAAACAGAAGACAACAGCACTTCTGGGAACAGAAAAAAGTTCACTGAGAAAGTTCTGTGAACAATTAACCACACCAATTCTGTTGTCTTCACAAGTATTTACACTCCAGCAGGCTACTCTGACACACAACAACTCTTCTAATTATCCCTACAAGGTGTGATGTAGCTTGACAAAAAAAAAAAAAAAAAAAAGACAAAAATTAATGTATACCATTTTCATGCCTGAAAGAAAACAAACAAACAAAATCCCAAACCAGAGCAGGTACAGTTCAGACTTTCAGTTAATAACAGGCAGTTCTTTTTTGACCACAGTCACCATCCAGCCACCACCACATCCAAATGAGTCAAGGTCACATCACCTCTTGCCCATCCCTTTAGAGCCCCAGGTGCATTTCCTCAATTCCAGTAGCAGAAGTTCCTACAGCCACTTCCAACTGGATGTAAATCCACCATGAAAAGTCATTTCCCAGCCCAGCGTTCAGCTGCTTTGGCTTGCACTGGATGTGGAGCAAGTGAAGCAGCACAGGAGGGAAGCAGTTTCAAATATTTTTGTTGTAGTTGAGGGTAGCTGCTTGCCAATTCTTTACATTATACACAACTTTCCAAATGAAAAAAAGAAATAGCAGTGAACACCTCCACATATATATTATGTGTATATATAGACATGTATTGTGATTATATTGTCCACCCTCCAGAAAATAAAAAGAAAAAGTGGCACAAAAATTAATTGGGGTTGTGCTTTTTTTAACTTCAGTTTTTATTTGTCTTTTAGTTCCTGAGTCTTTACAGTGGAGCCAGATCACATTTTAAAGCCATTCTCACAAACCACAATTACTAGAAATGCTTAAAACAAAAGCCAAGAGTCTCTTGCAGTCCCTTGCCTCCAGGAGCTGGGATAATAAACACAAGCCCAAATACCCCAAGACTCAGTAAAAGCACAAGAACAAGCAGCATTGTCTCCATCTCAAAGTGCTAAAAGGTATTAAAAGCCCTGGTCACTTGAGGGTATAAACCAAATAGTACAGGATCTGTGACTGGAGATCCTATTACACAATTGGGTTTGTGCAGCTCTAACTTTATTGATAAAACTAAAAGAATAAATATGTCCTGCAGAGTGTTATTGATAATCCACCCAGGGCAAGGGACCCTCACATGGATGGGCAGAGCAGATGTGCCAGCTGGGTGTGAGTCTGGATTTGGGGTGCCAGATCCAGGCTGGTCCCCTGTTGGACTCCACTGGCCAGCTTCAAGAATTCTGTCCGGTTTTCCTCCAGATTTCCACCCAGCTTCTCTTGGAAAACAAGAGGAGGAGACAGGAAAAAAAGCAGGGGAGGATTTAGAATGGGATGGATATCTGAGAAGAGTTTAAAAGCTTCGGTTAAATGTGATGGGAGTTGGCACACTTGGGTTTTATTGTGAATTTTACCTTCACATAAAGGAGCAAGCACAAGTTAGGAGGAGGCCAATGCTGCAGCACCATTCCAGGGAAAGAGCTGGGAAGGAAGGACAAGAGCCTTGAGTTTCTGAGGCTCAGGTTGTGGCACTGGGAATCAACATCCAGCCACCCAGACTGGGTTACCCCCGGGTATCCTCAAAGTTCTAAAAATAAATCTGAAAAATAAAAGCTCCTGCCCGGCGCACCAAAACACAACAGGCATCAAATTGCATTAGAATGTTTATATTGAGGAAAATTGCATCCTGCAAACTTAAATTATCTCTCTCCTCCCTCTCCCCTCCCACCTGCCACAGCCCATTTCCTATTATATTTTTCCAACAAACCAATAGATGCTTGAAATCATGGAAAGCCATAAAGAATTGGAATCAAATTAAGTGTACATTCTAACTGCATTAGGTGCTGTCAAGCATAGTTTACTCACTCTTCACAGTTCTATCTAGAGGCTAAACAATTTTGTACCCTTTCTCTACTAATCAAAACTGATTACTCTGATAATGGACCCCTGACGCTGAACACTTTATGAAGGTAAATTATGCCATATTGAACAGGAAGGGGAATGGAAAAATCACCCAGAGATAAATAGGCCTAAAGATGCATATATTGATCTCACACTCATTCCTTCTCTCTCTCTCAATGCCTGTATGGCTAAAGGTTCAATCAATACTTGCAGTGCTGTAATGCCATCTTTTATAATCCCATCATAATTGGCCATTACCACCGTGTGCCCTCGGATTGGCTTGAGCTGGGGCCTTTTATAGCTGAAATCTTTTGTTTCTTTCCTTCCTGGATCACGGAACTGAAGGGACAGGTTCAACCTGGCCCCAGAGGGCTCCAAACCAGGACCCACCAGCACAGCAGGGCAAGGGGAGGGCAGGGATGCTCAGCCACGAGCTGGAATGGTTGGGAAATTCAGCCAGTGATCTTCCACTTGATTCATCAAGAATGCTCAAGCACAAGCAAATCTTATTCTCGAGGACACTGATTTTTGATTGTGAGAGGCAATACACTGTTGTGGAGCTTCAAAACTCATCCTGTCTCCAAAGAAAGGATGGCTTTGCTTGCAGGGCTGAGCTGTTAACAGAACAAGCTGCTCAAGGGAAAGAAATGCTGATTTGATGCCTACCCACCGTGAGTTTCAGTAATTCTGGCTGTTGTGTCAAAGGACAAAGAACAAACGTGCTTCCCAGCCCCACCCAAGCAAAATCCCAGCACAGCTCCTCAGCAGCCTTGCCCAGGGAGGATTTGGGGTTCTCAGAGGTCAGGGTGTTATGGGGAACGCAGTGCACACCTCCAGCACGGAGGGGAGGCAGGAAAAGCCCCTTGAGGGGGTTTGATTTCACTGTGGAAAACCTGTGTTTGCCCACACTGGCTTTGGCTGTACTGGTTTCCAAACACCCTCTGAAGATTCTGCTTGAGACAGCACCAGAACAAACAGAAAATTGTGTTACCCTGGGGTAGGAACCCCTCTATTTTTGACCCAGGCCAGCATCTTCCTCCTCCTCCAGCAATTTATTCACTGTAAGAAGATGCTGTTTTTCCACAGCAACCAGGAGCATCCCAAAGGGTGACCCAACATCTGCTGGTTTTCCTGCTGCCTCTCTCAGAAGGGTTGGACTGTCCTGAAAACGCCTCACCTTGCTGGACACTGCTCTGGTCAACAGTGGAAGCCTCCGCTGTCAGAACAGCCCAAAATCCCCCGCAGCTACAGAGAGAAATACAAGCATGAAATTCTCCATAATCACAGGTTAGGGCATGATATGAGCTTGTGCAGATGTCAAGAAACATCTCCTTGGGAATCAGGTGGCAAAAAAAAGAGGTGGAAAAATAAAAACAAAACAGAGGAACTGCATAGAAGTACGTACTTCACAGACTAAAAATGAGCCTAGATAAAATTCCTTCATTGCATCTATAAATATTCCACGTGCAACTCACACATGAGACAAGAACCGGGTTATAAATTGTTGAGCTTTCTTGGTCCTAGATGTTTAAGTACCACCCAAAACAAGAGGAAAATTCATTGCATCACATACAAATTCTACTACAGAAGGCACAAATTGCTCTTTGCTGCCTGGATGTGGCCAAAATAATCCACCCCACTTGTCAATACAGGGCTTTAGACTGTTGCAAGTGTTTCAAGAGATCACGATGAACTTGATGAAACACAAATAAAAGGGCTCAATTAACAAGAGCTTGGCTGAACTGATTCCAGGCTAAATCATCTCTTTTGACCCATCTGGATTTCTCATTTATGCATCTCTAAGAAGGGAAAATTACTTTTTAAAACAGTTTGATTTGTTAAACTGACTCTTGGAACAATCAGGAGATTTTGGTTAATAAGGATGAGCACAACAGCTCGGATCATGATCTCAGAAGTCTTACAACATCTCTTCAGGTCTCCTGGGGAAATGGCTCACTTTCACAACAACTGGGGGCTTGTTGTGGAATATTTGGACTCAGATCATGAATAACTGGCACTTACAGGTCAAAACAATCTTAAATCCCACCACAGTCCCCACACCAAGCCCCTCACTCAGGCAAACACCACACACCAGCTGCTGGGGCTGCCCCTGGGTGCTCAGCAAGATCAATGTCCTCCTCTCCAGGATGACCTCCCCACCCCACAAATCACTGCTCCCCTCCCCCTGCACCATCCCTTCCCTCCAACCCTCCTCCATTACTCATCCACTGGAAGAAAATGCGAAGAATAATAATAATTAGACAAGTACAAATAGCGGGATGGCGCTGGGGATGGTGCCTTCCCCTAAATACCAGGCTGTTTCCATACCAACAGGCCTGGCTGTGCTCACAGACACCCCAGGGCTGGCACCTCATCCGTTATCCCCTGCTCGGGGTGGCCTCACCAAGGCACTGCCCAGGCCCTCGTGTCCCCCCAGTGTCCCTTGGGACTGGTGTGCCCAGAAGGGAGAACTGGGAAAGGATCCACGGGAGCATTGCAGTAGGAGGTGGCTCAGCTTTGGGAGAGGGTAAAGGGACAGAGAAAGCAGTTTTGGGATGGATTCCAGGTCCAGGAGAGGGTGTGACAGCCACACTCTCACCTGCAGACAAACTGTGGGGATGTCTCATATCAAAAGCCAGAAATTACAGGAATGCTGATGAACTGGGAAGGAGAATGCTGGAGGGAGTTTGATGGCCTCGGTCCTTGCAGCAGGTGGCAATCTGCTGGATGTGTCAGGGGATCTTTGTCAGGGGATCTTGCTGGAAGCCTAAAACACTGGATCATGCCACAGGACACAGCTAAGAGGGATCTTAAAAAGGGATCCTGAACCAGGCGAGGTTCTGAGTCTTTTCACCTTTGAACACAGCCCTGGTGCAACAAGGTGACATGGACATGGGGGAAGGGGAAGGTTCTGTGTTTCAAGAGCAGGTGTAACAAACCCCCTTTGGGATCCTGCTAGCAAAGTTAACCACTCCACATCACATATTTTGGGGAAAAAGGCCTATTATAGGGGAGTGATGCTCCTCAAAGGTCAGCAGCACCTTCCTGTACCTGGGCTGCTCCAGGGGGATCCTGGCAAATGTGCCATCTCCTTCATAATATTCATAAATCCTTCATAATTCCTTGTCTGCCCAAGCATCTCACCTGATTTCCTAGGAAATAAGATTACAAAACTCAACAGGCTCAGTGGTGTGTAAAACCCAGCAGGGTGTGCAAGAAACACTTGTGCACCCCTCAGTCACGTGCCCAAAATCACTGAGCTTTTCAAAATTTTGATCATTGTGCTGAACTTGGGTAACAAAATCTGGTTGAAAGAAAACACCCGAAAACACCCAAAGAAACACAATTTTGCCTTTCTGATGGGACAGAGGTGCAAAAGGTTGCAGTGGGGTTTTCTTCTTTTTCCCACTACATGTTCAAACCTTCAAGGCCAGAAGCCCCAACAGCAAAAGGAAAACCCCAAAATACTGGAGTACAGGTTACCAGTTTTTCTATCACATGAAGGGATGGGGAAATGGGGAAAGGAAGAAGTCAATAATTTTTTAAACCTTTGCAAAAGTATTTAATGAACAAATAGTTGTTCCATTTTGTACTCTGCAAAGGTAATAAATTTTTCTCCCCAAAGTTCTTATTTAAGGTTTTATTATGAAGTTTAGCAATCCCATATTGATTTAATTAAATTAATCTCTGTTTGCTCACTGATCTGACCTTGCTGTGTATAAAAGGGTCAATGTCCCAGTTAAATTTTGCAAACATTTTCAATGGTAACTCTATCCATGAAGAAAAAACCCAAAACCAGTCTTGTGGGTTTAGGGTCTTTGGACAGGAATTTAAGGTGTGCAGTTTTTTCTACTGTCATAGAAACCTGATGAATCCTGCAACTGCTTTAACCTCTCTTCCCTACAGCTGAGCTGCATAAATCACTTCTCTGTCAGCTTCCTTTGTGGACTCTTCTTTTCCCAAAAACTACCTCCTCTGGGGGGACCTGCCGGTTCCTGTGCTAAGTTATTCACAGTACACGTGTTTTTAGGATGCTACATCATCACCACAACAGGGATCTCATGTCTACCTTCAGTCAGCAAGTCAGTATTTATTTCATCTTCCTTTCCTGCTTCACTCCATGAGGGAGAGGGGCAAAAGCCAGAGGAAAGACAGGAGCCAGTGGAAGTTATCTTTCAAAAAAAAAACTAACAAAAGGGTGGGGGTTTTCCTTTTCTTTCCCAAGGAACTCAGTTTTCCCAGTATTCAACCACAATAAAGGCAGGTAAAAGTGCACAAAGATAACAGTTCATGTGAACAGATAATGCTGCAAGTGCTGGGATAACTAAAATAGCTCAACAAAACAGGCTAAACAGACCCTCTCTGGTGTTTCTGACTAGTTTTGGGACACTCCTGTTCCTAGACACACTAAGAACTGGAATAAAAGGGCATTTCAGCAATGAGGAGGTCAAGCAGAACATTTAGTTCCTAACTCACCAACTTCTAAAGTATGTGGAACAAAGACTTTGCTGGAAGATAAAAATAGTAAGCAAAAGGAGCTATTCTAATTTACTGATTTTTCATTGTACAGATGCACATATCCAATAATCATTCTCTCAAAATCCACACACCTTCAATAAACCAGCTCGACCTGTGCCAAACCTTTAAATGAGAGATTTCCCAGCAGAGAATAATCACTCAGGAGCTTCACCCATTAAAAACAGGGGAGGTGAAAAGACTCTCCTGAACCCTTTAATTCTAAGAATAGAATTTTTAATACGCATAGAATTTTAATAGAATATTTGATACGCATCATCAAGACCCAAAAGTAAAGTTATTCCATTCCCCGCTGTAGCCAACCAAGAGCCTCACTCATCTCTACTCGCCCCTTATCCAGACAACACTTTAAAACACCCTTACTCCCTTTCCAACTACTTACCTTTCTCTTTTCGCACTGTCCTGTCACCATAAAAAGTCTTTTTGAAGTGTCTGGGAGCTGGAGCAGTTGGACAGTCCCCAGCACACAGCAGTGCACGAACACCCTCTCCTCCAGCCCTGGGCAAAGTTCTGGTTCACGAGGTGGCCAAGGGTAGGTGTGGGTTGCACCCACCCTAAGCCAACCTGAACCTATTTCAGACAGCAAAGGAGAGCATCAACTCCTTCAGGCAGAATTTCAGGCATTGCAAGGGGAAGGAGGCAGGGTATACACTTCTGTTAATTTAATTATTGGTGTTATTTGAAATGCCTGTGTCCTGGGAGAGGCTGCTCCTTGCCCACCTCCCTCAGCCCTGTGCAAGCAGAGGAAACCAAGGAGCACAAATCACCTGATGTTCCCCATGGGAGCCAGTTCAAGGCTGGTGCTCTGGGGGGGTTTGGGGTGCCCAGGTGACCCCACAGGTGACCACAGTGACCCGCTGGAGCCTCGGGCCATGGCCCAAAGCCCAGCTGGCTCCTGCAGGTGTCCTGGCAGAGCTGCTGTCCCTCCCCAGCGCCACGGGCTCCTCTTTTCTCTCCATACAGAATCCCCTCAGTTTTCACAGAACACAGCAACCCTCATGCCTCTTCTCTGTGCCTCCCAACAAAGCTGCTTTGTCTCCTTTGCACTTAACAAGACAAAGAAGATGGTTAACAAGAACTTTTGCAGATATGTTTTATTTTTAAGACCTTCCGAAGCCAACTCATCTGCTCTCATGGGCTTCGTGCTGATACGTCTCACTTTATTAGTGACTTTGGCCTTGAGTGTCTCAGCTGTTTGATCAATACTGCAGGGGGTCAGTGATATTTTCTCACTTTTAGTGTCTGCCTGCCTTTAACTTTGTCACCTGATGAACAGCACTACCCCTGGAACGCTTATCTCGTATCGATTTTCTCCAGGCTCCTGCTGCATTTCCAGCTGTCCCACCATTTCCCTCCCTGTCACCACATGCCCATTTAATGTTAACTTATCCCCTTTCTCCCGGGCTTTTCATTCTTACAGGGTCTTTTGCCTCCCCCTCCCCTGCCCAACAGCAGATTGTCAAAAAAACAATTTCCTCTTTTCACCTGACTCATTGTTATCCTTCAGCCGTTCATTGTTTGTCAGCGGGTGCCCGTGGCTGGGCTGGGGAGAGGGGCTGAGCTGAAGCAGATGTTCAAAATTCACCTGCCCCCAGCCCAGGCCGGAGAGCTCGGATTTACCACAGAAACTTTGTCTCCCTCCCTAAAAATGAAACTTTTCCTCTCAGTGCGGTAGCTCAGAGAGCAAAACAAAATTATGTTTGCACAGCGAGGTGAAGCAAACAGCACTGTTTAATACCCTCTAAATGACATCAATTTGAAGACCAAAGGTGGCTTTGGGGAACACTGGAAAGCAGAGCTTTCCTCAGGGCATGGATGGAGAAGCCTCTCCAGCCCCGTCTCTGGGAGCAGGTTTCAAAACTAGCAAGGTGCTGCCTGAAAAGAACCTGCTCATTCCATGCTCAACATTTGAGAAATTTGTGGAGGTGCAGGAAGAGCCACTCCTCTAAACAGACTCATTTCCAGAGCTCTGGGCTTTCTGCCCTGTGCACTTCACCCAGCATTTAGAAAGGGCAGAGTGTCATTCACATCTTAAGATGAGAGTTTTCTAGTGAGAGGATCTTAGAAAAGTACCTCGATTTAGAAATAACTAAAAGCAAACCAAAATAATTCATCTAGAATGAAAAACAAAAAATAAAGCATAAGATCTAAACCAGTATTTCTGATTTTACATTCCAACAGAAAATTAAAAAGTAAAAGATGTTTCACCTTATACTGGACATGCTCTAGTTCAGTTTATGAAAGAAAGAAAAATAAAGGTGCAATGATTGACATAGTTCTATTTTCAGTCACATAGGTGGGAGTGCCTTGGTTTCAGCAGAGCAGATCTAACAGGTTTCCATGTTGTTTTCCTGTTACCAACTCTGATCTTTAGCCTTTCAAAGTCTTGAGCTCAGGGCTGGAGGGATGGTGAAAGACAACTGCTTACCTTGTTCTACTTTTATTGTATGTCATGGCTTGAATTGCTCCATTTTTAAGCAAACAGTACAGTAAATCTCAGGGAAAATACTCCACTGCGTGCATTACCATAGGAATAGTCCTCTGCAGTACTTAGCCCAACATTTTCCTGATTTATTCCTCTTGAAATGTTTCTTTTCAATGAACACACCACCCTTTAACAGCTGAGCATCTTTCCATGGGTTCAAGTGCTGCCAAAGGAAGCTGGGGCACCGAGCAGTGAGTGGGGCTGGATCATCCCCCACATTCGAGGATGAACCAGAAGGGAGAATTTCTTTGTAGCCCACCCTGCTGAACCATCACTAAGGAAGCTGGGGGTCCAGGTGAAGGAGGTGATCACCACGCTGGAGATGAACCTGCAGGACTACAGGCAGGAGGGCCAGGGAACAATTTTTTATCAGTGAAGGGGTTCAGGGAAGCTTTTTTCCCCACGGGGAGTAGTGGGAAAGGAATCACAGGCAAGCAGCACACTCTGCCCGGCAGGAAAACCGGAGCCCCAGAGAGTGGAGAAGGAGTGCAGAGCTGCAGGGATCCCCTCCCACCAGCACAAGGACGCTCCATAAATCCCAATTGACTTCCACAGAAGCCACCCAGTCCCAAAGGAAGTTACGGACAGGTCTCCCCCTCTCCGCTGCTCCTGTGATGGGTGGGGACAGCACACACAGCCAGGGCTGCAGAGCAGCGTGTCCCTGCCCTGCCTGTGAGAAGATTTCCGTGCCCTCCTCTGAGCCATCCCAGAGGATGGAGCAGCACGGCTGAAGGGTCCCCGCAGGTCCCTGAGCCCTTCCCTGAGCAGCTCCAGCCCCTGCCCACTGCACAGCCAGCCCTGCGCAGCCCTCCCAGCCCCTGATTTAATGCCCACGTGCTCTTTTATTCATCTAACAAGTTTATTCCTCTGTCAGGTGCGGCCCCGCACCGGAGGGCTGCGCTGGGACAGAATCACGGGGATTTATTGCGCTAACAGGTTTATTCCTGCAGCAGCTACTCCCTGATGCAGCCTCCCCTGCTGCTCAGAGCGAGCCTGCATTGCCCTCCTGCGGCCAGCGCCCGGCTCCCGCAGCCCGCATTAATCATAGCAGCGGGAGTGTAAAATTCAATTTTACCTCTCCATTCATTCTGAGATGAGTTGAAGGCCGGCCTTGTACATATAAACCACACTTTACTTCATCAGAGCCCCGGTAACAAATGGAGTGTCTTCTTCGGGGAGTTTAACCATCAAAAAACACCGCGCCATTTAATTCCACGCGTGCCGAGGGTCAAAGAAGGAGCTCTTGGCATCAGCAAATGCTTCAGCCCTCAGCTGCGCAGTAAACTATGTTTTAGAGATTGTTCCTCAATACGAAATGATCAGTCCATTTATCTGCTAAAGCAGCCTGTCTCTTTGTTCAGTCTCCCAATATTTTTTCCGCTGACCCGATCTGGACAATACACCGAAGTCATCTTAAGATATTCACCGTTCAATTTGTTACTTGAGTGCCTCCGGGCCTGGCTGGCCCTGCCATCAGCATCCCAGGCTCCAGCATTACCCCCAGTCCTGTGCCAGGCACCCCTGGCCTGGGGCTGCAGCAGCTCTGCCCGGCTCATGGGGCCAGGCTCCGGCGCCAGCTCCTGCCGTGTCCCAAAGCCTCAGGCAGGGCTTTTGCCCAGCACCCCTCTCACACCAAATCCACCACAGCTCTTGGAGAAGGATTTGGGGCTCCCTGTGAAGCTGCTTTTGCAGAGCTGCTGCCACAGCCTTTCTCTGGGGTGATGTGATGCTGGTTCTCTTTTACAAGGGGGAGCTGATCTGTACTCAGGGGTGCCCAGGGCCCCTCTGTGCACCCTGAGACTCTCTCTGGAGCTGCTGAATTCTACCTCTTGCAACTGAAGAGGGCTTGGAAGCCCCCCCACAGTCTCAGTGAATACATCTGAGCCATCACAAAGGGCAGGAATTTATCACTTATCTCTCTCCTGTAGCTGGAATTGTATCTGTTCTGCAGCAGTGTGGTGCAGGAGCTCACCATCCCTACAGTTCTTGGCACACTCACAAGCAAAGGCCAGTGAAATGGTGTGACTGTCCCTCTCCCTCACAAAGGGATGTAACTCAGGCACAGCCAGATCTCTGCTGGCCATCAGCATCTCACTGCTGTCTGAGTTCTGGGCTTCCACTTTTAGACCTGGTTTACCTCTGTCCACATCACTCTGTGGGAGGCTTTTAGAAACTCAGTTCCACGAGAGGTTTCACAGCACCCCAAAGAGCTGAGCACTGGCTCTACCACCTCAAGCTCCCTTTTCCCTGGCTATCTCAGGTATCTCAGGTAGCAAACTGGGTGCCATGCCCCTTATCCTTTGGCATCAGCAGTCCCTTTGCACTGCCTGGAAGGTTAGACACCTACACAAGGCTGTGGTGTCCCCTGCAGGAGCCAGACACCCAAAAGTCAGCCCTTGCAGTTCCCTGACTCACACCCAGAGCCCTTTCATGCTTGTAGCTGTAAATAACTAATGCAAGTTTACACTACAGTGATGGAGGGATTTAATCTTTAAAGATGTTAAAAGAGCTTCCAAACCACTGAACCATCCTGGCTGCACAGACAAGACGCTGCTTAGAAAAGCTGCTCCTTATAATCATTAATTTTGATTCCCTTGCCATTTTTCATTACGTGTTTGCCCTGTGTTTCTCCATGAGGAGCTCCAGATCATCTGTTCAGCACCACGCAAGCATTAAGATTTTAACAGCAGAAGCTTTCTCAATGCTCCCCACCTTGGCTGTGCCACACCAGCCCTTCAGCCAAAACAACACCAGGGCACAGAAGCAAATGAGAACTGCTGGAAGTCTCTAGAAGGGCATTTTCATTTCATTGCCAAGGTCCTGTGAGTTGGGCTGTTGTGAGTTGTGTGAGTGTGTGTGAAGAAGAGCCCAGAGAGATACACCCCAACAGCTGGGCCATTGCAGACAGTGCCATAATATTAATTTGTGGGTTTTTTTCCCTGAAAACTTTCATTAAGGAGGTTTTGATCTTTTTTTCCAAGGAAGATCCTAACACTTTATCCATGTTTTGGAAGTTTATCCTGCTTCTCTCAAATTTTTTTTCTTTTTTTAACAGATAGGGAGGGGAAACAACCTTCCTTGCAGGTCTTCATCTTTCTGCAGTGGAAAAGCACAACAAGGAGAGGGATGTGGCAAAATGCTTTCTGCCACTCTGCCAGAGAGAGTGAAGTGAAGAAAAAAGTGCAACTGAAACCAAGCACAGCATTTAAAGATCAGTCAGTACTGAGAAATATCAGATGTCAGCAATCTGCTCTTTCCACTTTTAGAAAGAAGAGTTTTCTCTCAAACCATCTCAGCCAGTTTTGGCGACAAAATTCCAAACACGCAAACCCACTTGCCAAAACCATTTCTGCCTTCCAGAAAGCATCATGTTTGTGGGTGTCAATAAATCTGACAGACACTGCAGTCTCCTACTGCTGTAGGAGATAGAATTTCACCCATATTTACACTTCAGTAAAATGAACTATAAGTGGATTTACCCAGAGAGAGACAAAGTCAACAGCAAAATTCACATGCTCCAGTTTTTTCTGTTTCCAACCAAAAAGCCATTCCAGAATAACATTCTGGAGGAAGGAGGTGGATATACAATATTTATCTTCCAACTTATGTAAAAATACACAAAGCAGCCTGCTCCAAAGTGATCTCCAGTGCCTCTGGACTCCTTGAAGGTGTTTTTCCCTGGTGAATCAGCATCGGGAAGACTCTGATGGTGACAGGCACTGTGCCTGCCCCCATGGCTGTGCCCTGCTCAAAGCTCTGTCGGGCTCAGCTCCACTCTCCTCTCACTGCACCTGATGCAGGAATTCTGGCAAAGCCTAAAACTCCTGTCTCACCAGAAATTATTGCTTGCTTAGGTACAAGGGCTCCTGGAAAGTTTCCAAACCCTAATGGGAACTTCACTCAAATGACTGAGTAGCGGGTTCCCACATATTTCAGCCTCCCCAGCCCCTGAGATTTCCTTCCACAATACATCTTCCCTCTGTGTTCCACTCACAGGACAACCCTTAAATAGACTCAAGAGGACTTTGTGACAGAGGGACAAGAATTAGGAGGTGTCTGTGCAAAGCTTTTGGATGGAGAGCAGCAGGAGGACATTGAGCAGATCCAGAGAGCAGCTGCTCTTCCCACCATGTACCAACCACTGCTGCCTTCACTCCCTGTTTCATGGTGATGCTTCCCACCTGGATCTCCTCACTCATCTTCAAAAAGTCCTCCTTGTGGTTCAGCACCTCCTCAAGGGGCCTCCAAATGGTGCTTAAATTGAAAAGTGCAATGATGAATAACACCAGGGCACAAATACCACAGAGTGACCTGCACGGAGTGGGTTACACAGTGCTCCCCTGCCACAAATCCTGCTCCAAAAATGGCACCAGTGGGGACATTTTGAACAGGGCTTCAGGAGGTTTGAATGGTGCCATTTATAATTTACAGAATTCGCTTAAAATTAGCTTTCTCCATATATATTTTGTGGACAGGACGAGAAACAGAGCCTAATGTGAGTCTGGGAAGCTGCTTGGGAAATCAGTGCTAGGGCACATGGGCACCTTGTGGGGACCCTTGGCCAAACAGAGGGGGAGGGACAGGCTGGTGGCTCTCAGCACAGCAGGAGAGACGTGCCCTGCTGCAGACAAGAAGCAAATACACACAAGCCACCATAACTGGTTCCCTCACCCTGTGGTCAGCCCTGTAAGGCAGATCATGTGTGCAAATCCAGGATACTCAGTGGCAAGCTGTGAAGGCAGGTTTTGGAGCAGAGCCAGGGGTGACCACCCCTGGTAACGCTCCACAGCTGCAGGAGGAACCACTTTCTGCCTGTCTAAACCAGGAGGTTTAAAGGCTTCTCTGATCCATCCCTCAGCACTGTAACACTCTGCTTTCCCAGCTGTGCAATGCAGAGTTCAACCAGCATCAGCTATAATTTCCAAAAAAACAGATTTTGAGTAAGACAAGGCACTTGTTCAACTCTGTTGCAGTTGTGACACACTCCCCCTCCCTGTGCCAGGCTGCCCAGCATCCCCAGGGAGCTGCAAAGAGCCTTCCTGGTGTCCTGCCTGCTCTGACAGCCCCTAATGGCCATCACTATTTCACACTGTCCCAGGCTGTATTTACATCCAGAGCTGCCTCTGTGATCGATGTCTCCCTCCAGCACTGCCCCAGCCTGTGCCAGCACAGCAGCAGGGCCAGGCAGATCCTGCTCCCAGCCACTGAACCTGGCTCAACCTGATCCTGGCTCTTCCAGGTGCCAGCACATCCCAAAGGGTCCCTTCCCTGCCCTCGCTGCCGCAGGATTTTTGCACAAACCCTGGTACCTCACCTGACACCAAAGGCAGAAGCAGCAGGACTTCCATAAAACCTGGCTCATGGAAGATGTCTCCTGGCATCAAAACATTCCCTGTTTGATGGGATTCTCTCTCTGCCAACAAGCATCTGCAATAAACAGCCTATTTTGCAGCCTGAAAAGGAACCAAGAAGCTGCTGTGATTTGTTGGTCTGTGTCCTGCGCTCTCTCCTGTAAATTTTGACTTTTCCATGCAAAGCAGTGCAGGATGGAAAGTCTATAGGGATCTGGTGGGTGATCCCTGGTCGGGTGGGAGACCTTGAAGGGAGCCTTGGCAGCAGATGTTGCACAAGAAAAGCAGGATTCACTGCAGGGAAACCCACCTGGTTGCAGGCATCTGCGGGAGGAGATCAGAAACTCACCCCAAGGATAGCAAACATCCTCCTCTGACTGCTTCCACCTCAGTTTTTCTCCCCTCCTGCCTCTCCCTGCAGCACCAGCTTGGGAGGAGAGCACAGGGAGCAACCTTGGACCTGGGAAAGCAAGGAAACAGCAAGGGTGGGATGTGCAGCTGCATCCATCTCCAGATCCCACAGTGAGCTGACAATCAGGGATTTCCTTGGGTGGTGCTGCCGGTGCTCCTGTGCACTCCAGGAACTCTTAGGGAGAGTTCAAATAAATCTGAAAGACAGATTAAATGCATTTATTTATTTTAAATTCTAACTATTATTCTAGAAAGGAGAAAAAAGAGATTTTTTTTTTTCCAGCCAAATACAGCTCCTGCATCTCACAGCCTTGCACATCCAGTGCCTGGCAAAAGCCAATTTTGAAAGGGAGCAGGAAGCTATTCCTGCATCCTCTGAGAGAAAGTACATCTGCCATGCTGCCACAAACAGAGCAGGTTTTTTTTGTGTTTGGTTTGGGGTTTTGGGTTTTTTTTTTTGCACTAAACTGTTAATTTTGTTTGTTACAATAGTGGCTAGAATCCAACACAGCTCAAAAATTCCTTTGTAGTGAATATGAAGTGTGGACAAGCTGCCATTTTTTATGACTCAGGGCGTGAGTGAAAGAACCACTACAGAATTTACTGGCTGGGAATTTTGGGGTTTTTTAGGGCATTCTGTTTGTTTGCTTTTAAACCAGCAGGACATTCAGCCCTCTGGGCTTTTCCCTAATCTCTGCCCTTCAAATACTGCCTTTATCCCACAGCCACCAACAGCTTTTTCCTTTATCCTTTCTCATCCCACTTATCATTAAACTAATTAAATGTTAAAACTGAAGAATAAGGAAAACTTTTGAAGAACTGGCCAATTAGTTTTTCCCCTACCTACTTCTTGAAACCGGTGCCTGCCATCTACTGGCCCTTTTCTCAAAATGCAGCCGGTTTTAAGCCAAAACCTGGATGTAAGTTCAGTTTTACCACAAGCTACTTCTGATCATCTTGCAACTTGTTTATTCCAAGACTCATCAGAGGCACTTGCTCTAAATGCTGAGTTGTGGTGTCGACTTTCTTTGCCAATTGTTGATTGCACGATCACTTGATAAACATTATGAAATCAGAGTAATAAACGTTGGTTCCAAGTTGCTCTCAGCGGCATTGTCATCAATGAGAAGCAAAGGCAGCCACCTCTCCCTTCTTTTTGTCCCTTTTTGTTTTAGTCTTTCAATCATTTATGTCTTTCTTCAGATTAACCAGAAAGATTTGACTGTTTTCCCATTAGTTTATCAGACTTACTTTTAATCCACAAGATGAGAAATGTATTTTGATTAATATTTTCTTGGCTGAATCTTTATTCCAGTTTAGCTTCATCTTCTTCTAGGGCTGACAATATTGAAGTCCTGAGTAGAAACACTGACAGCACTTTCTGATGAGCTTGAGGAGTGCACCTCTTTTTTTTCCCCATAGCTACTTGATATCAATGGATTGACAATTTACTTTCAAAAAAAATCTGTCTCCTTGCCAGCAGTGGAATGACTTCTATTCCAAGCAGTATTTTGATTCAACAAGCTGATCTTTTACCCTCATTTTCTAAAAGCCAGGGTTCAAATCCTTAAATGTTTCATAAACTCCTGACAACCATCTTCAAACGGCTCCAACCTCCCCCACAAGAGCCTGCTCATGCTGCAAAGAGCCAACAACAGGGCAGGGACCCACCTCCTTCCACAAAGCTATTTAAAACAGAATGCTCTGTACAAATCTGGCAGGGAGCTGGAAGCCAAAGCTTTACAAAATAAAGAGATTTTGGGGTTTTTTTAAAGTTTTGGGTCTCTGTCTTCAAACACCTTCAAAAGGCCCATAGTGTTTTCTCTCTAAGGGTGACCTTAATGTGGATCCTAACAACATTTATTCTCAGCCTGAATCTCTAGTATAAGGTCTGTGTGGTTTGTGTGTGGTGATACCTCAATAGTTGGTAAAACTGCTAAAAAGACAAGTCTTGGTTTCTTTTTTCGTTTACAAAAACCTACTGCACTCATAGAAGCACAACTGCTTGGAGCGTGTGACAAAGCTCGCACATCCCTGGATTCTGAACTCAGCAGGAGTCACAATCATTCCTAAAGAAAATTCTGCAGCTGTGCAGCCAGGTAAAACATCTGGACAAGAGGTCTCCAGACCCATCCCAAATTCTCAGAGCTGACAAATGCAGTGGCCACCCACTGCCAGCCCAGTGCCCTGGGAAATCACCCACTGCTAAGGCCAAAGTGAGGCATTCCCAAGCTTCCTCAATTGAACAGTTTTATTTTTCTTAAGAATACTTCCAGAGGACAGAGAAACACAGACAATTGACAAGTATTCACATTCAGCTCTTTCTCCGATCCTTTAAGAGAAAAAAACCTGCAAATTAAATCATTTCAGTGAGTTCCAACACTGCTCTCAGCTCTGGCTAGGAGACAGTCCCTGCCCCGAGGAGCTTCCACTCTAAGAGAGTTCTACAAAGGTGAGGGTGACAGGGACAACAAGGAGGAAGGAAGGTGACACAGTTTTCATGCTGCTGGTGCCATTCCTGGAGACTGGTACATGTGTTTGTGCTGGCAGTCAGGACAGACACGCTGAGGAGACCACACGGTGCACGTGGCACAACGTGTTCTCTCTGCAGGTGTTTGGAAGGGACAAGGTAAAGAAGCTCTCAAGAAAGTTTTCAAGGCAGTCCTGTGATGAGGAAGGCATTTGTTCTATGTAGAAATTTTTGCCTATTTACAACCTTGTTTTTTTTGGAAGAAAATAAAATAGTTAATATGCCAAAAAGACATTAATCAAATCAGTCAAACTATAAAAATAAAATTTTCAAGCAATGCCTTTCTAAAATAAATATTGATAGGTAAAAATGGAAAAGGGAAATAAATAAATACATGTATCCAAGCTATCTTGTTAAAACACAAAGCATAATTCCTTACTGAAAAGTAGCCATGGAATCCTTATTAAAGCAGCAACTGCTCAGAGCATCCTTCTCCTCAGTAACAGAGGAAAATGAGAGTCCCAAGCAGTAAAGAAGAGATTTGTAATTAAAGAAATATAAAGGACTGTGCTCCTTATAGGAAAGCACAGAACATTTCCCTCTTTGCTGATCAACAGAGGATAAAAAAGTGTTCCATGATATTCCCCAGATGAAATCTACTGGTATTTCCAAGCAGTGGAAGGCTAACATTTTTTCTCTCATAGGATAAAAAAGAAAAGTAAAGCCCTGTCTGTGAACTTGATTGCTCATGAACATACATGTTTAGTCCCCTGATTGAGCAGAAAATTAATCCATCTTAAAAATACTGAGCTGCTCTCCCTCCCCAAACAGCCAGTCCCACATCCAGAACCCAAACACTTCAGTACAGAGCGAGTGCTCAGCACAGCGAGCCGGGGCAGCTCGACCTGGGGCTGGACACTTTCACTGCTTGGGAGCACAAGCGGCACCAGTTTGGGATGGTCCAACATGAAATCAATGTTTCCATGGCAGCACCTTGCATTTCAAGGGGTAGTTGATTGCCCTGAGCTCCTGCTGGCAGGAGCCAGGCTCAGTTTGGCCGGTGTAAGTCACAGTGCTCTGGGTAACAGGAGGCAGGGTACCCTACTCCCCACGCTCCTAAGGCAGTACCACTCCAGGAAATCTGTTTCTTTCTTGAAGGTTTCAGGTTTTTTGTGGTCTTGTATGTCCTCTTACTTTTTAAGTTGTTTTTCTACCTACTTAAAAGGAGCAACATGCCCAAATTAACAACAGTGATCAAGTAGGCAAAGATTAAAATGTCCACAATGCAAGCTCTAGGTTTACAATGTACTGGTCATGCATAAACCCCTACAGATCCTGGCAGGCATTTAAACATTTAGGTTGATGGAAGATCAAATTGCTAATGAACTGGCTGCTGAATGGACTGGATCCAGCTTGAAATCACTGGTAGGTTCTGCTTCTGATGTCACAACAACTGAAGTCATGTCAGTGGTCATCTACTTTAGCCCTTTTTGCTTTCAAGGAAAGATGCTGCGAGAAAAGAAAAGAACAAAAAAAACCTGCTTAGTAGATATGCGACAATTAGAAAAAAAAAATCAACTACAATTTGATTTAGTGCTTTCAGTCCTTAAACCCAAAGTAAATAAATTCTTACACAAATATCCATGCCCATCCAAGCTCTCCTTGTTACTGACACAACTACAATAAACCCATTAAATAAAAACACACATGTACCCCACCCTAAATGTATATTTTGTAACTTTGAGATCCATTGGCTGGATAATAGGGAAAAACCTTTCATGCATCAACTTACTACCCTCTTCCTCTATATTAAAACCACTACCACGAACAGAGAGAAGTTAATTTCTGTCCCATCAGACCACACCAAAACATAAACCCTTAAGAAGTTCAGATACAAGAGCTGCTCACGCAGCAATGGTACCGTTTGGCCTTTATGCCGATTCCGTACCGTTCCTTGCTGGTAAAAGTGAGGTGCCAGTTCCAAGAGCCAGGAGGATTCGATGGCTGTCACATCTCTCATGTAGTATTTAGCAGTCTGTATGACTTCATTGTACACTACCCTGGGAGAAGGGAGACAAAAATGAACAGTGTTTGCTGTAAAGCAAGGAGGGAGAGCTGATCAACAGCATTTTTAGACAGTTTCACATATGCGGCATTTACAGAGTGACAAGTGAGCCTTTAAGCTGTAATTCAGCCTCTTTCCCTCTGGCTGGTCAGAGCTCTCTGCATTAAGACAACCTGTAGATTGCCATGAAAACACTTTCACATACTACCGGGGCATATGGATACAAGTATATATGAAAGAATATTTCTTCTAATGGGGCCAAGGGGGACTCACAACTGATGCTTTGGAAGACAGAATATGAGTTACTCTGTGTTATCGTAAGGAAAGATGTCCAAAGCACCAAAACCCTGGACCCACAACAAGGAGGGCACGAACCCCAGCATGACAATCCCTGGCGCCAGTCTGCAGACAAGTGAGATTAACATCAGAGCAAGAAATCAGCTTTAACTCCTGCCAGAACATCTCCTGGAAAGACCTTTAGAAACTGCCAGCCATGTGGACTCATCCCCACCGCCAGCACATTCAGGTTGCCAGCATGGGCAACCTATTTCTGAGGTGGCCTTCAGTAGGTAAAGTCATTTTCCCCAAGGAAGTGCAAAGCCCTGCACTGAAGGGGTAGCAGCCAAACCCTTAAGTCACTATCTGCCTTCTATACACAGCAGAGCTGCAAACACCTGAGGTTTGTGGTTTCTCATTAATTGGTATTTAGCTCTCAAAAGCAAAGAGTCCAAAATTCCCTTTGCCAAATGCATCGTGAGACATGGCAACTAATTCAATTAAAGAGAAATCTGAGGAAAACAAACCAGAATGAAAACACATTTCCTGTACACCTGTAGCAGACAGAGAACTGAAGCCCCCAATAGAGGATGGCTGCCCAGGCTGCAGTAGCACTGAAATTTAGGTTGCTGAGTAAGTTGAACTCTTATCTGACAGGATGTCATGACACCATGCCAAGTTTATCCTTCTAAGTTTCAGGAGCAGGCAGTGAAGGACAAAAGTCCAAATACTTCATGCTAATCATTCTGGCCTGACAATCTGAAACACATTTCTGTTTGTTATCTGAGCACTTTTGAGCTGCAAATGGAATGATCATATTCCAACTGATGGGAAAGTAAACCAGCTCTTTCCTCAATTTGCCGGGCAGCCAAAACTTTTCACATCATGCATTTCATGTGTAAGCCCTTTCCTAGCAATCCATTTGCCATTTCTGCAGCACCTGTTTGACAGATTATTTCCGTAACAGGCTTAATAAAAGTAAATTAATGCTAGATTAGTCCAGGTACAGAGACTACTTGGGGAACAATCTGCAGTGCAAGGGTCACCTGGCTCTGCTTTCCAACCTCTGCAGGTTTCTTTGACAGTTAAATGTCACTCTATTTTCCTGATTTATTTGGATAATGCCTGCAAAATGTTGCAAAGGAAATGTCATTTGGATTCTCTGTGTGGGAACTATGACCTTCTACATCTATTCCTCCACTGATGGAGAAAAGCAATTCAGTTTGGATGCTGCAAATGCCTTAAAAAATCCCCCAAAGAAGTGAGAGCAGCTCTAACTTACCAGCGAGGAGGTTTCTCTGCATACAGCACTGAGCTGGGGTGGATATGAAGCTCATGGTCATCACGGATAGTCCTTGAAAGCAAGATACTATTTCAGACTGTGCCTCTATTTACTGTTTAACATTTGGTTCTTTTCTGTCCCAGTATAAATGTTTAATAAAAGCAAGAATGAAAGGGCTGGAGTAAATTAACAACATCTGCATTTAATGAACAGATAAAACCAGGCTTAAATCCTGGCCAAAGAACAATCGATAATTTAACGTCCTAAAAGAGTTTTATCTGCATTAAATAAAAAGTAGCATTTCAGGCTTTTGTTTGGTGCTCCAGGAGTGCTACAACACTGCTGCACTACAACTTTACTTGCTTAACTTAAAACAATCTAATGACTACTAGTAAGAGTTTCCCATTATTAATAATTTCAGTTCTATTTGCCAAAGAGAACAGATAACCACTGAAGCAGTTTGCAAATACAGAACTTCAAATATTTACTGAATCAACTGCCACATGTTCCTAATTGCCAATGTCTAGAGAAGCATCTGCTTGTTGGTTAAACTTAGATTTATTCATCAGAGGAGCTTTCAAACCAAGCAATAGTTGTACTGAAACTATATATAGTCACCTGTAGGCTCCTGTGGAGTGGAATTTAGCTGCGTTAGCAAAGAATCCAGAAACTATGCACCTCAAAACAGGATCTGGATCACCTGGAAAGAAGAATTTTTCTGTAAGATGAGTCAGTGGAATGGCAAAAGTCCCTAAAACACCACTTAACCGTCTCAAACAACTTTTCAGAGTGCATCAGGCTGTGACAGCAAAGGCAGGAGAGCAGGCAAACCTTGCAATTTCTTTTGACTTCGCTTTCAGAGCAAATCAAAAATTGCTACCTTAAAAAGTAATGTTGCCACCTGCGTCTGCATGAAGAGTTTCCCAGTCCCTAATGCAGCCCAGTGCGACAGCTGAGCACTGAAGGCTGATTTTTCAGAGCAGGTAGAGACAAGTACTGAAAACCAGTCCTGGCACCCGAGCACACACAGCACAGCTGGAAATCACATCCCACAGACGGAACAGCGCTTTGAACAAAAAGGGCTTTTTGAAAAGACAAAGAGGTGACGGGGTGACCTATTTATGACTCTTTTGGAAAATCTGTCCATTAAATATATAATCAGTGGTTAAAATCTCTTGCTGGAAATCTTAACTAATGAAGATTGGACTAAAATTTAATTGTACAAATAGGCTAAAGAGCTCTTCTGCAGCCATTTTTAAGAAAAAAATTCTAGTTTAAATTAACCTCATTTTGAGGCCGGGATAAAAATACTCCAAAGGTTACAAGAAAAGCAGGGAGCAGACCGACAGTTGAGAAAGTACCTTCACTAGGTATTGGACAAGAGGTTAAAAAAAATTTCACCTTCACTGGACTTCTTTGGCACTTTAAAACGGACGAGAAGTTTTTTCAGCTGCTCTCTCACAACAGAAGCTCTAACAAGCCCTTTGTAGTTCAGAAAGTGTTCCTGACACCACTGGGAGCTCTTGCTGTGCTGTACAGTGAGAAAATAAAGAAAAAATTGCAATGAGATACCATCAGCAAAGCAAACTCAATCTCTTTTGAATAGCCTTGTTCTGTTTTAATTGTCTCCTACAACACATTTCTTGTTGTTTTCCCTGAAAACTACCTATTTACAGAGCAACTAACAAGGGTACTCAGCACCAGTAACTACAAAACATGTTTCAAACAACTTCTAAATAGTAACAGATCAAATGCTGTGGGGTATTTTCAAACAGATGTGCTTCATTTCTTCGTATGTGGTGAAAGAGAAGAGCATCAGTCGTTCCATTTAATTCTCTCAGATCATAAACTCGTCTGTTTTCAACCTCAAAATGTAAACAACCTTTTCAGTGCTGTTTTCATTGGTCTTCTCTCTGCAAAGAGCTGTTTCTCCAGAAGCCAGCACTCCCTCCAAGAGCCTTTGCATCTGGCTGTTTCTAAGAGAATTACACAGATACAAAATTTGAAGGGCAACATTTCAGTTGGTGCCTGCCTGGCTGCTTTGTGGCTGGGGAAAAAAAGCCATGTTTAAACACTTGGGTGGTTATACTGCTTCAACTCAGCAGTGCTGCAAGTATTTTATTACAGAAGTGCTTTATACCAGCAAAATATACTCCTCCCAAATAGGTGTAGCACTTTAAAAAACCATTCAGTAAAACCTCAGCTTACAGAGCAGTAACTAAGGCTGGTGTTAAACCTTAGGGTAAATACATAAGGTCCATAAACAAGAGGGTACAATGATCAATGAGTTAAGTTAGCACAAAAAAAAAAAACCCTGCTAGATTTAAATGCAGATTATAATCAGTAAAACATGAGAAAATATTAATTTCATTAGAAATTTGGATACTTGTTTCCTCCAAGCCCCAAGATAAAATCCCTGTCTCCTTGGAAACACAGGTGTTTACCTGTAAGATTTCCATGCTGTACCCAAACAAAATTCTCTTTATTCCCTGTTCAGAGGAACTACGGAAGGTCTGTGGCAAATGGTGACTAGAGAATCTTTGAACGCAGAATTATTGATAAACTTGCTAAGTTCTCAGCTTTGAGGATACTGTATCCAGAACTTCCAGATATAATAGTTCCTCCAGTTCCTGCAAATCCACATCCACTTGAACTCACTTACTTTGACAAAGGCTTCATAAACATTCAGCATGGTGAGATGATCACCTTCCTCCACAGCAAACTTTCTGTGTTGCCTGGCCTGCAGAACAAGAAATATCATTTAATAGGCAGACTGATTTTTGCAGAAATCATGTCTGACATGCTCAGCTCCCTTCAGCTCTATATTTCCTGGGGATTTTTAAAATTCTTACCCGTCTAGGGCAGTTCCTCTGGGCAACAGCGATATTTTACTAGCCTCCCTATACTCAGGAACACTTTTAAAACTGAAATTAGAGAAATGAACAGATAAAGAACTTCCATTCCTTAAAATTAGGTGCCTGCTACCTATTAAGGATTTGCTACATCCTTCCTGTTTTGCTCATCTCAAAGGGAAGTGGTGTGTGGGAAGGTTTGGGGGTTTATTTTGCAAACCCTTACACTGAACAATATTGGTTTATAACCTTCCATGTTTCTGGCCCTCAGAAGGAGGTTAGCACAACTACTAAAAGACTCCAAGGTTTCCCTTTTATTTGGTTTCTTCTTTTACCTACAACAAATAGATACAACTGCAGACCTTATTTTATTTTCACACAAAGTTGCAGTCTGTAATCGGTTCCAATAAAATACTTGCCAGAAGTCCAGGAATGTGGAACCAACAAACAGAAAATGAGACATGACTGAACTTACAGCCTGATTTTTTTTATTTGGAGGGATCAGAAAGATGTTTTGAATCTGCATCATGGCAGCAATTGTCAAAATCTCCTGGGAGCAGCCAAAATTTCCTGAGGAATAAATGGAGAAATTCAGTAAAATAAATCTTCCATTCAACTTCCAATCTCCCCCATAAAGATCAAAAAGGAAAATATGCAGAATATGTTTTTATAGTATTTAAAACCAAAATACATAAACTCCTGGATTATTTTAGCATAAGAGTGAATGTTTTCAGTGGAAAACTTAAGAAACAAATATTAGACTTATTAGACTGTTAAATGTGAGATGTCCCTGAGTTTAACCAATTCTTTTCACTGAAAAGCACACCAAGATGAAGTATAGTTTATCTTGAGTCAAGCAAATGTCCAGTAATACATTACAATTACATGATCATGAAGAAACTGTGAATTTCTCTTCTCCTACCTGATTCCAGAAGCATCTTTGCAAACATAGGATTCAAAGGAAACTCTGCTATTCTCATTCCAAGAGGCTCTGTTAACCGGCAGTGCATATCCAAACCTGCAGCACATCAATAAATGCAGCTGGGACACAGGCAAAACAGCATGGCAAGGCTTCTTTTAGACTTAAAGCATACTAAAAAGTAGAATTACAAGCTAAAATATAGCAAATGCACCTCAGAGTTGCTGAATGTATATTACACTAAGCCTAAAGGCAATCCTTGATACCCATTTACTCTCCCATGGGTTATCAGATTTTTTTTTTTTTTAAATACTTGAACACACAAGTTTTTTAATTTTGATCTGTGTATAATTTAGAAAACCTGCAGTCNCTAAGCCTAAAGGCAATCCTTGATACCCATTTACTCTCCCATGGGTTATCAGATTTTTTTTTTTTTTTTAAATACTTGAACACACAAGTTTTTTAATTTTGATCTGTGTATAATTTAGAAAACCTGCAGTCCAAGTCAATGCCATGCTCAGAGGAGATATTAACTGGTAGACTTCTGATCTCCTTTAAAAATATTTAGCAACATATTTGTTCATGGGGATGTAAAGCAGATGAGAATAAAAATGGGGATAACTATGGGACAGGCTTTACTGCAGAAACAGGAAGCGCTGCTGGGGGTAGGCTGTCATTTTTCTGAGTTTATCTACTTAGGTCATGGAGAACAAGAATTTAATATTATCTAAAGAAGAGATGTACAGCTGATGGTTTTCTACAGTTTAGTCTGCCTCATGTATCAACAACTCAGCTGTCAGTCACATTCCAGCTGTAGCCTTTTCCCTGGAGATGGCACAGGAGGGAGGCCTGACAGCTCGATTTGTGATTCCCCAGTTGCCACTGAGAAACCCTGCACATTTACCATTTTAGAGGCTTGGCTTCCTCCAGTCAAACCCCTGCAGCAAGGGTGACCCATGCAAAGCACCAGGTCACATCTAACTCTGAGCTTTATGCTGAGATTTCAGGGAAACATTTAAATGGAAAAGCCTTTCCAAGAGGACATAGAATTAAAAATATACACTACACAGGGAACAAGAATAATAAAAAAGCTTGCTAAGAAAGGCAGCAAAGAGTAAAAATTGAAAGAGAAAACTTCAAGAGGCCAAGTTGTATGATGTATGACAAGGAGGCAGAGCACAAGGAAAGGCTTCACAAAAAGGGATGAGGGAGAGCCCAATAATAGGACTTTGGGGCACTGCAGGTTGCATAACCAACCACAGCAAAGCGACCTGAGGAAACACAACTGTGGCTCACGCATTATATAAACACTTTATTCGTCAGACTGTGTGGTGGTAACAAAGCCACAGCTGTACTGCAGCTCTGTTTCACAGAGAAAAGCAAAACCACAAACCAGGTCAAGGAATGAGATCTCTTGTAACTCATGTCAGCATCTCTGAACCCACAGATCCCCCCAGCCAGTCTTTACTTTATTATTTGATATGCTATCATTTCACTTATCACAGTGGAGTAATTCACTCACCCCACCCCTACACTGTTCAACAAATCCTACCAGGCTTTTCACAAAATGTCACAGTATTTTCCTCAGAAACAAGCACAAAAGGCAGCTTTTGCGCAATGATGAACTAATATATTTAAACACAAAGTTACAGAAACTGCAAAAATTAAGGTATGATAGCTTTCACTTGACTAG
This sequence comes from Pardalotus punctatus, assembly GCA_013400915.1. Classification (NCBI taxonomy): domain Eukaryota; kingdom Metazoa; phylum Chordata; class Aves; order Passeriformes; family Pardalotidae; genus Pardalotus; species Pardalotus punctatus. The sequence continues at coordinate 89,883 of VZTX01015547.1, read as the reverse complement.
TGCCATATGAGAAGTTTAACTTCTACCACCATTGATAGCTTTGATGGGCTGTCTTTCATCTACAGAAAGATAAACGCAATTCTAAGTAGGAAAAAGGAAAAATTTCCATATACTTATGCACCACTTTCTACAGGTGCATCTAGCCAAAATCCTCTGGCTTCTGCTGAAGCCTACAAATGTCATTACAATTTTGCATGAACTATATATGGGCTGTGCACAGATGTATTTGTAGTAGTAAGCCTGAATATAGCCTGCAATGGATAGCAGCTTGGAATAGGTAAAAGTTTCCTTCAAATAATCCTGGAAGCAACCACTGAATCCACATATATACAGGAAATTAAAGATCTTAGGAAAAGATATTTCAAAGATTTTAATTGAACTTGCTCAGGAGACATTATTACCACAGTACTACAAAGTTCCAAGTAATAACCACTAGCATGTGACAGGCTGAGGTATTAAAACCCTCCTCTTTAAACTTAAGTAGAGGGATTGTTTCTGATAGGTGACAACTCACAAACAAATCTTCAACAAGACCTGAAATAAAGCTAAAAATAAAGCACTTTTTACCTGCTTACTTTCCTCTTAAATAATGCTTAAAATGAATAAATTCCACCTGAGAACTCAGACTTTCAAAGGGGCATCAAAGTAGAAGGCTGAGGAGAGATACTCCTGATGTAATCGGTTTGCACCACTGTAAAAATAATCCCAGTAAAACCAGTGATGTGTTTATTCAACAGAGCTATCTGAGCCTTAAGAGCATCTGCCCTACACGAGTTGGCACCACTCTGGCACAACAGGGCCCTGACCCCAAACTTTTGCATGTTACTGCAATGCCAGTGATGAAATACATGTTCCTACTTGCATAAGAGAAATTTAATCCTCACTGCACCTGCAAGGCTTGGGCAGCTTCACCTCTGCACCTTATATAAAATCTCCATAATAAATCACCAAAAACCTTAAAATTCAGCAAAAACTGAAGAGTGAATCTGTGTATCACACATATGCACGTACATTTCTTTCCATCTGAAACACCAAGATCAGCACTTCTCTGCTCTGCTACAAAGCTGTGCAGCCAAGAGAATAAGAGCTCTTTGAAGCTACATGAACAGAAAACTTCTGCCAAAACATCACCCAGCTAATCAGTGAGTTTATTGAACTTTCCTCTCCATTTCCCTGAGGTGGTTTTGGCTGTGAATTCATCCTTGCAACATGTTCCTGAGCCACTGTGAAGGTCCTTGTTCCAAGCTTGCAAAGGTTGCCAAGAACCAAGTGCTTTAAGTGAAACCCTCTTTTGCAAGATGGAACTGAACCAGCACAGGGCAAAATCCTGGCCAGGCAGAGTTACAGCTCCACGAGAATAGAAAGACAGCAGATTGCCACAAGTTACAACACAGCATTTGTGAGTGGTGTAAAAACAGCCACAAACCTCTGGAAGCTTCCAAATCTTACACAATGTCCTTTAAACTGCCTCATGTTTATGTTATTGAGCAAATATTGTCAACTTTGAATTAGCTACAAACAAGGAGCTGAAGTCAAACAGAGCTTCATTTTGATTACTTGGCCTCATGTCAAGTTTCTGTTTTGTTTAGTTTGTTGCATTCAAAAAGATTAAATAGCTGTCAAAAAAACTCAACACTCTAACAGTTCTTCCTATAAACAAAATTAGGCAGCAGGCATCCCACTCACCACACAAAAAGGAATTGAAAACTGTGTATAAAAACATATTACTGCAGTGTGATGTGAGTGTTAAAAGTATCCAACAGCAGCAAAAATGAATAAAACCAGAATGAACACACTTAGAATCAAAGATTATCACAAGTTGGAAGGGACCCACCCACAAGGCTTGAGTCCAACTCCTGCTCCTCACAGAACTACCTAAAACTAAACCATATGCCAAGAGTGTTGTTCAGACTCCACTGAATTTGAGAACAAGCTGTGATTAGTAACTCAGAGAACAGAATTTAAAAAAAAAGATACTCTTTTAAGTATCTAAATAGGACAAAAGTACTTCGAATTATACTCTCAGGATCTATTGAAGTTTTTCTTTTCATTACAAATTTGTCNCTACCTAAAACTAAACCATATGCCAAGAGTGTTGTACAGACTCCACTGAACTTGAGAACAAGCTGTGATTAGTAACTCAGAGAACAGAATTAAAAAAAATATACTCACTCTTTTAAGTATCTAAATAGGACAAAAGTACTCTGACTTATACTCTCAGGATCTATTGAGGTTTTTCTTTTCATTACAAGTTTGTCTATATCTGTTCACTTGTCCGCAGCTAGCAAGTTCAATACCAAAACTAGAGCAGTCTTTGCAAGCTGCATGCATTTAAAAGCATGAAAAACCAGCAAGCTGTGCACTGAAACACACACACTGCCTTGAGAAACAAAATTCCAATTCATCCAGGAGAAAATGTGCTGGTTTTAGGGATGATCAGGGGCTTTTTATTAGTGGTTGTGTCACGTCATCACAGCTAATAGAATCAGAACTGTTTGACTTGCTGTGGGTTTGAACTCTGCCTCAGCTGCAGGACCAAGAGCACAAACATCAACAGCACTACACTGCAGCAGGTGTAACCTTCGGGCCACAGCCCATCCTGCATCCAGAGCAGAGACTGGAATTCACTTTAAAAATCATCAGTAGATTAGCTCTTAATAACTTTTGTCAGTCAAACCTTCAAAATCATAGCAATGAGAAGGTTTGGAAACTATCAGCTCTCTGGGGAGTTTCAAGCACAGCCTCCAGGGCCTGAGCTCTCCGAAATTCAGGCATCCCATTTGACTCACAACTCCTAGGCAGAGCTCCAGCACACACAGAGCAAGATCAGATAATGACTGCAACGTGTTAAAAGGAAGATTTACAGTAGACACACTATGCTTTTTAAAGTCCCACTGAGGAGCAAAGTTGCAATTCTATTAGCCTTGATAAATTCTAGGTTGTTACAAACAGCCTGATCCTGAAAGAGATATCAAACATTGGCTTTCAATGTTTTTTGTTTATACTTGTGTTACATGTTTCCATCACTGGCACAGTAGCATCAAATGAAAGACCACCACACCAAGTCTTAGGTATGTAACAACTTATCTAACTGGACACAGGTAAATTTAGTGTCTAACTCCTCTACTGGGCTAATTAGTGCCCAAACTCCATTTTTATCTTCATAACACTCTCCAAGGACTGAAGGAACACAAAGAGGATCTGCCTGGGAACAAACAGCCTCATCAGCTCAGAGCCCTGTTCCTAGCAAGGACAAATAGCTGTTTTCATCCCATGAAATTGCACGGAAATACACAGAAGGTCGCTGTAAAATACTCATTTACCCAATCTAAACAGTTAAATTCTAGTTTATACTCTATTATTGCCATTTGTTTGCTTACCTGTCTGAAATAAACAAAAGAAGAGGAAGTAAATTCAGAAGAGACTGAAGCAAACTCTAAAAACCCACCAACAAAGTTTCCAGCAGTCAGGGCTGTGTTTCTCTTTCTTTCTCAAAGCACAGTTCTCAAATGCAATTTTGATTAAAGTCCGTCCAATCACCAAAGGAAAATTGCAATTTTTTTTCACAACTCCTGTAATATAGCTACAAATAAAGTAAAGCATTAAAATCTCACCTCCTAAAGCATACAGCAGCTCCAAAGCTTGCACCATTGACTGGGCAGGAGGGGGCTGTGAAGAGAAAATGTGCATTGATTGAAGTTAATCAGCATAGACCATGAGTTCAGCATAGAACAAGAGTTCATAGACCATCCTCTTTTGCAAAATCCCTTACTACCAACCACTCTACTTCTGCAAAATGAAGAAAGAGCTCTCACACTCTTCCTTCTTCATAAATCCAGTGCAAAGGGACTGCAGTTACAGTTCTACAGACAAACTGTGAGGTTCTTTCTAAGACTTTCTTGACTTCTCAACAATTCTGACAGCAAACTCTGAAATAAAATAGTCCTTTCTGAGCTATCACACACATGGTTTGCACCACTGCTTCCCAGGAACACACTTTGCTGTGTGACAGGGGACAACGAGCTACACTGTGGGCTGGTTCTGGGGGCTACCAACAAGTCATCTCCTGATCTCTCTTCACTCTAAGGAAAGGTGACAGCCTTTAGAGCCTGGACTCACCGAAAGGAAGGGGAACCTGAGCACGTTGTCGATACCCAAAGCCTTGAGCTGCAGGATGACAGGGGCCAGGTTACTGCGCTGCATCTCCGGGACCGTGGATTTGGGCAGCTTCTCAAAGTCCTCCTCTGCGGTGGGAGAGAAAAACAACTGAGGACTGAGCTTCAGCTTCCATTCTGAGCAGTCACCATGACAGAATCATAACCATTTTAAGTTTTAATTATCCCAGATGAATATTTAGCAGGTATTAAAAGATGATCTCTAACCCAAAAGTGATCTTTCTCCGATTACTGCATTTTATGCTACTTTCATTTAAATAGAAATTCAATGGTTCTGGCCACATTGCTGATTCTGTAGTTGACCCACCCATATTTCAATCTGAAATGTTATAAATTCTACACAGAAATCTGGAAATGTTTTGTTTCTCTTCTGTTTAATGTTTTTGTCAGAAAATAAAAGATGGTGCAATACTACAAAAAAAAAGCTTTTTTTAAAAAGAGACATGGAAAAGTTCCAAACCAGCATGTTTTCTGTACCAGAACACTATTTTTGTAACTACTCAAACAAACCAAGGTTTAAAATATATATTTTAAATAAAGATTAAGGATGGAAAAACGATTTCTTTAACAATGCCTTTTTTAAATCACGTTCACTATAAAGTCTAAGTCTGGAAAAATACTCCATATAAGGATAAAACCTCTGTAACCTTCCATTAACCAACCCTTCTGCAGTAAAGAAAAAGGCACATTCTACATTATTTTCACCTGAACTATTTTCATTTCTACAGAACCCTTTTCTATCTCAAACCTTCCATAGCACAAAGTGCATGTTTCTCTGCTGTTGTTCACTCAGTGCATTTTCTTATTTTCTTTTTTTTATTTGTTCTCCTTTTAAAACACTTCTTAAAGCACTCCCTAGACCAGCTCTTGAGGACACAAAAATATCCTCAGTGTAGTCATGGTTTCTCCAGTAAAACACTCACAAAGCTATGTAAGTTTGGGATACTGTGTCCCAAGCACACATTGTCTCCCAGTTCTTACAGGATACATATAAATTCAGAGCATAAATCATGGCTTGGTTTAACATGGCAACTGCTGGCAAGCACATATACATTTTAAAGGAAAATGCTTCATCTCTCAAAGTCTCAGAGCTCCAGTAAAACTAGAGAGGACCTGAGGCCCATCAGCAATGGGAGTTCAGCTGCAAAGCCTTTTCTCATTAGAAGCTGAGAACAGACACTTTGATTGCAGCTTTCTGGACACTGCAAGGTGGCCAACAGATTTAGTTGTAACAGCAATTTTTGTGCACTGCCAGGGTCATTGATTCAAAGGAAGAACTTGGGGTTGGAAGCTATTCCTAGGAAAAAAAGAGACATAAAGAAGTTTTCCCTCAATTATCTAAAAGATTTCCAGAGTCCTTTTGTTAAATGCAAGGTCTAATGCAGACATCAGTCAGAGAAGAGAGCATCATTGGTAAGCATTCTATATCGAAGCAACTGCTCCATAACCAAAATCATTAAAGAACAAACTTCTTAATAAAGTCACCACTTTAAGGGCTGCATTAACATCACAGATCTGCAATTGCTGACTCTGTCCCATTTGTGCTTCTGATTCATAAAAAGATTCCATTTCTAACAGCACACAAGAACAAGGTATTTCTAAACAAGCCAGAGGAACAACAAAGGGAAATTTCATTCTTTGGATGAATGAACAAACAGAGTTTTGCTCTCCTTAATCTCACAGTACAATGTGAACCCCAGTGAACAGAAAAGGAGGTCAGAGCAGGAAGCTCTCCCCTGCAGCGGCGGCTCTGACCTGTGTAGAGCCGGTAGCACTTCCCGGAGCGGTTGCGGCCGGCGCGCCCTGCCCGCTGGTTGGCCGAGGCCTTGGACACCGGCACCACCACCAGGCACTCGATGGCCGTGTTGGGGTTGTAGGCCCGCAGCTTCACGAAGCCACAGTCGATGACAAAGGTAATGCCATGAACTGTGATGGAGGTCTCGGCGATGTTGGTGGCGACTATCACCTGCAGGCACAGGCACAGAGAGGATGCTGTGAGCCCCCCGCTCTCAGTGACACCATCAGGCCCTTGCACCACTGCACCAGCACCCAAACACCAGCCACGTGAAAGATCTCAGCTAGGACAGTTCCAGAAAACACTCTGGAGCACAAAGGGATGCAGTACAAGCAGCAGCAGGAGCTGTCAGATTGCAGTTTGCACAGCAGTTTTCACAGCTTCACAATCACTTTCTTATTCAAATTTATTCTCTCGTCATAAAAGAAGAGCTTGGCAGTGTTTGCAGAGAAAATTGTTGGCAGTGTTTGCAGAGAAAAAGATTAACTGACTGTAAATCAAGTGCTCTAAAGTAGCAAACTAAGAATATTTTCTTTGTGCTTCTCAGTTATACTGATCTGTTCTTTGACACCGGAATGAGATGGGGGATAGGAGGGGAACAGAGCTGATTAAGAGTTCCACATTCAGCATTCCTGCAGAGACCCACGTATATACATACATATATGTCCTGAAATATGAAAACATAATTGTTCCCAGACAACAGCGGGAAATCTAATCCTTACTTCACCTGAAATTAAAAAGTAAATCTTGAGAGTTAATTGACTAATGTAATATTCTCGAGAGAAAAGGAAGTATTTATATGAAATGCTCTTCAATGCCAGATGAACATATTCACTTGTCAAACTAGCAGGTACAAGAATTTCAATGAGTCACCCTGGTGTAGTTTTGTCAGCTTATTTCAGCCCCAGCGTGGGCTCTGCACAGGCAGAAAGAACTAATCAAACCAACTATATACTTCTGTGACATTAAATGTCCAAATAAGACTTGCAGAAGTCGAAATAAAGCCTTTTTTTCTATTAAAACCATGTAAGTTTTAACTCATTTCTGACATAAAAATACAGCACTTACTCACTGTCACTAATTTTTCCACTACTGGTAGAAAACAGCCATGGACATTTAGATCACAAAAAGAAAGAAAAAGGTAAAAGCAGAGGAGTTCGGAGTGCAAGAAGCTTCAACTGAATGAAGACAAACACAAACTTGTACTGAGACACTTAAAAATTGCAGAGTTGATGAGGTAGACAGGAAAGTTGGAACTGATATGTCTAGGAGTGATCAAAGATGAAAAGGGAAGCCAGAGAACCTGTCCTTGGTTCCCAGTTTGAAAGCTGACAGGCAGAGATGAGAGATGCAGAAAGCCTCCCTCAAACAGGCATTAGCAACAGTCCCATGATGTGAAGCTGATAAACGCAACCTGAGCGCTGCAGACACCCTTCTGGGGGGTGGAAATTGAGACAGACACAAACCTCACCTTCCTGACAGTGTGAGGGACCCTCTCAAACACTTTCAGCTGCTCAGGAGAAGGCAGCCCAGCGTACATGGGGAGAACACGGAGGTGCTTCTTCATCCCGGTGCGAGCGAGGGCCCGAGCCTGTTCTATGAGCATGGAAACAACAGTCTCCACTTCCTCCTGCAGCCAGAGCAGGGCACAGAATGAGAGAGGTTTCACTGTAACAGCACATTCCTGTCACCCAGATACAAAAACCCCACCAAAGTAATACAACTGTAATTGTCCAAACTCCAGGACTTTGACTAGCTCACTCCACGTTGTAATAGTCTTACATAAATGGCTATTAATAATAAATAAAGCTTTACATACATATTTATGTTCACTGTTATGTGAGTCAATGTCACACTACAAATACATGAGCAAAATCACAGGGGAAAGGCTGACCCAAGCTCAGGTTAATTTTCCTGTCTATCTCAACTGGTGAGAGCAAAATAGGAGGCCAAACTGTTTGGCAGTGCAGAATGCCATGGGCCTGGATCAGGAATGGCACAGGAACAGCATTGACACCTCTTGCTCAGCTTCACTTTTAATCTCAATTGTGGCACCTCACTCTTAAAGACAGAAAACAAAATGTTCAAATATTGCTTTGTGAAATACTGAATTTACTCCTCCGAAGTTAAATCAATAATAGGGATCAGGAATTTCTTTTGAAAATATGCAAGATGTTGTTGAAGCTCTTCAAGGTAGCTCCTCACTGGAAAGATGATGAGTTACCTCCCATTTGCTCTTCCCAGCTGCAAAGCAAGCTGACAAGCATAAATAGAGCAGAAGAGACCAGTACATTTTGATCTCATGGCAATTTGTTTTTGTCAAACACTTCAGATGTTAAGCCTAACAAATGTAAATTCCATTTGCCTTAATTATTAATGATGACTCACTATCAATTTAACAGCTGGGTATGTGTGACTTGCACCAACAAACAACACAATATTCCACTCACTAACAAGGCTGAGAAAATACAGCATTAAATGACAAAAACTACCATCTATCATAACCCTTGATAAATTCAAGCCATATATTGCCTTCACATCTGCGGGACTGGCCTGGTTTTGCTCCCATCAGTACAGAAATGTTTGTCATCTTTTCTGAGAATAAAGTAAGCACAACTAAGGAAAGCAGGAGACTGAGGTGGCTGTGCAAAGCTTAAAATACACCACTGTTAAACAAAAAATAAAATTGCTTGTGTCTATACCTGGCCAGTTAAAAATGCCAGTATATCACCATCATTCTCCATCTGGTGAATTTTCATTGTAGTTTCCACAGTTGATTTTATATAGTCAGGAACAGGGCTATGTGAAGAGAAAACAGCAGAAACATGAGCAGAAAAATAGGTACAGACTCCTCCCCTCCAGAAGGGACAAACAGAACTGCTTTTGGACACCAGAGCTCTAACCTAGACAAAATGATAGCACAGCTGCACATTCCCACTACTGCCAAGACCAGACAGGAACACACCTTTGCAGGTAAAAGATGTCCACGGGAAACGTCCTCCCCTCCACAGTCAGGATCACACTGGTGTCTTTGCTGGGGTCACCAGTATCGTTTTGATTAAAGAAATCCCTGAATTTCTACATAAAAATAAAAACAAACATTTTCAGTTTGACACTTTAAAGAATGGAGAGAAAAACATAAAGACGTGAAGAAGTTAAACTGCCACTATGCAGATGTTTACTTCTTAATTTTGACAGGGTCAACTAAAAAAAATGTGAAAGTTTGATTTTGTTGCCTTTTATTCTGTCTGGGGTTCAGGCATTAAGCACAAATAGTCTTGCATTTTTATTACTTTGGAGAAGTAAATTTGAAAAGGGAAATAAAATTAACTCTATCAGCTAATACAGTTGAAAAAGAAGATAAAGAAACTTTTTATTGGATCTATAAGAGTAGCAAAGTCAAAACTAAGATGACCTTAGAAATGATTGGTACAAAAAGGTTTGTGTAGGGCCTGCATATTCTCATCCATTTTTAGATGAGTGAGTAAATTTTCCAGCTCTTACTGAACACCAAGATCTCACTTTGTAAAAGCAGACTTAGGCATGATTTACGTTTTTGATTTATGCATTGTGAGACACCTTCATAAATTGAGATTTATTGTCATGACATATTTTCAATAAATAACAGCAAAAGAATGAACTTAAGAACACATATAATTCATCTCAACTTTTACGAGCATTGTAGAGATAACCATCAACTCTCCGTATTAAAAAAATGTTTACACAGTCACACCAATCATCTTGCTCCTATTAACTCATTTGATATTAACTGTCAACTATTTGAAATGTGATTTCTGGCAGTTCAAATTTTGCACTGTAATGCAGAGAATATACAGCAGGGCCAACACTAACACAGCACAGCATACTACCAACATTTATGGCATATGAGACTTGTCACTAAAGGAAACCTCAGAGCACCTACATCTTCAGTGCCACATGCAAGCTCTCACCACCACAGTTTATTAAGGATAGAAGAGTTAGGAAAAGTATGGAGAAGAGGAATGAACATGATATAGGAGATGGAGTAGCTGCCATGTGAGGAGAGACTGAAAAAGCTATGCTTGGGGAGCACAAGGTTGAGAAGACACACAGCTGAGGTTACAGAATCAAAGGTCACTAAGCAAATGTAAAACTGGTTTTGGGGTGTTTAAAAAAAAAACATAAATCCCACAGTACAAGAACTAGGAGATCATTGATGAAACTAACAGGTTTGAAAGAAATTAGACCAAGTACTTCATTATATAGCAGGTGGCAAACTCCTGAAAATTACTCTCACACGGTGTCCTGGAGATTTACAGCTTCATTGAGCAGATTCAAAGACAAATTAACAAACAGCAGGTCCATAAATACAGAGTAGAAGGAAACAGCAGGACTGTGCTGTCTAATATCTCTACTACAACTACTGCAGATGCTGAGGCAGCTCAAAGAGAACAGACCCACAGCAGGTGCACAGGCTTATGTGCCCTCCCTAAACAGCATCTCCTGTTGCTGCTGCTACGAGCAGAACACAGGCCTGGGTGAAACACTGCTCAGAATTCCTACTCTGTTTCTACTCAAAATCAAATCCATCACGTTTTCAGTAAGTTTACATAAGTTTCCACAGGCCACGAGTCGATCAGACATCTAGTAAGATCTCACTGAAATTACATCTACTCACTTATCACTTATTTTTACTTGTGTATAGTTGCCTCAAATTATTTCTATCAGCAAACCTGAGATAAACCAATGTTGCTTGATAAATTAAGCCAAGAGAATATATTTTTATAAAGAATAGGAATAAGAAGAAAAAAGGCAATACATAAAAAGCAGATTCATATTTAAATTCACATCCAAACCAGTTTGCTAATACAACATGAAAACTACACACAGCAACTGAACTATAGCAGATTTTTTTCCTGCAACCACTCAAGCAGCAGCAATGCTTCCCAGGCAGCACAGAGGATAAGCTGTACACAAACAGCAGGAGAGCTGCCACTTAAGGTCACTTCATTTCTACCCAAGTCTGTGAGCTGTACCTCTGCATCCAGCGTGGCTGAAGCCACAATCAGGCGAAGATCTCCACGCTTCTTCTGAATCTGGGAGAGAGACCAACAACATCCAGAGTGAAAACTGTTTTCTGAGATGAAAGGCTAGAACCAAGGTTAGGGCATCCAGATTACCAGAAACTTCTCTATAAAACTATTTTGAACCTACAAGACAGATGAACAAAGCCGTATGACCCCACAGGTCTAAGAACTTGATGACTGGAGTTTTATATATTTATTTTAAGGGTACTCAGTCTGTTACTTTAATTTACTCCCAATTTCTGGGGGGCGTCAGATCTTTAGTAGGTTGAAAGTCAGCAACAAACCCAGATCAGAACACTTCACATGCTCACCATCAGCAGAATCAACACTGTATTTTTGGTACTATCACTAAGGAGAGACTTCAGCCTCAGGGGGAAGAAATAAAGGATCCTGAGTGTCAGACGACCAAAGTAAATAGCTGGGTATGTACCATACACTGCAGGATAAATGAGGAAGCAGCAATCACACTCCCTAAATGAGGAAGCAGCAATCACGCTCCCTCAAATGGGTTCAATTACCAGCCATCAGGATCAGAGGTTTAATGAAAAGGATGGAAATTAAAATGGTTACAGAGAACTGTATTAAAATTACCAAATTAAAATTATAGAGAACTGTGAATTCAAAAAGAATAACCTTTTTTAGTAAGCCAATGGCAATGTCTGTATAAAGGGTCCTTTCATGAGCTTCATCCAGCATGAGGACACTGTGAAAAAAGCAGAAAGATAAGATTTCAGAAATTACTTGACTGACACTTGAATCACTGTCTGCCTGTCTTCTAAAAACACCATTATGTGAAATCTGCTGCTGGACTACTACTGTTCATATCCACTTACAAAACTGTGGAAGTTTAAAAAACTTGCAGCAATGCAGTAGGGAGAAAAATGTACCTAACATCTCATGGGACATAAAGACTGTTCTTTATTCAGGCTAGTTTTTGGAAAGGGGTAGAAGAAAATAATCTATGTTTACTGTACCGCATAGGTTTTCTGGATACCAGAAAAGCCTGTTTGTAGATGATTTTTTTCTAAAATTAGTATTAGGAAGAAAAAGATTTTGGTATTTAGTTTATAACAACCACTAACAATTTATAAAAACTACTATCATAAAAAATACAGTTTTTTACCAAATTGCACTTCAGCAAGCACTCATTCCATATTTTCTTACCTGTATCTGGTTAATAAAGGATCAGCCATCATTTCCCTCACCAGCATGCCATCAGTTAGAAACTAAAAGTGAATGCAAAAAAAAAAAAAAAAAAAGGTAAAAAATCGTTATCAGATAGTCTCAACTATGTGATTTTTAAAGATTATTTTCTAGGCATTTACCTGAGTGTTTCCTTACCTTAATTTTCTAATGATCTATCAAATTGATCCATTTACAGCTATGGGAGCCAAATACACATTTCTGAGTGATAACCCAAAGATAAGCAGAGAGATTGATTTTCATCAGCATTGAATTTTCTAAAGTTGGTTATTTTTGCATGGAAAGAAAAAATGCAATTGCCAGCACTGGATGGCAATAAAGTTTCTTCACCCATCTGTAACGCGGCTAAACCTGCTCCATCAATGACACCCTGTGTGTCAATCCAGTCTGAACCCTCTCAAAGTTGTCTCCTTAACTGCCACACACCCCTGACCAGAACACAATCCTTAACATTTCAATAAAATGCAACATTTGAATTTCATACTTTATTCCTACTGGCCAGTGGAAACACACCAGCCTTATGTGGCCATTGAAAGGTGGTTTGACCGGTGACTGCAACTGTGGACTTGAACTAAGCAAGAACTGATGATCAAACCCTCCAAATTTCCAGCTCTAAATGAACAATCATCATGCTTAAAAAAAATCAGCTGTATTGAATGAACAAACATCTCTGTTTCTTTCCTTGTAAAAGGGATACCAGCCTCAGGAAAAAAAAAGAAAAAAATCAAAAAGCAAATTGTCTCATTCTTCATCACTGCAACTGCAGCACAACTAAAGCAAATCCTCTTCTGGAGGAACACAAGCAACCCTAACATTGCTCACAGCACTGAAGAACAGCTGCAAAGCTGCTATTTAATCCACCAAATTATCTCTTAGCCTACTCATCTTGGGTTTTATCTGTCCTTTTAGTCAAAATCTATTTTTAGGGTGGGGAGGATACTTTTAATCTGCGATTCACTGGAGCCTTTCCCTATGACTTTGAGTGACACACAGGTCACACCAGCACTGTACCAACAACTGGCCATACCTTGACATTGTCCTTCAGATTTAAAATGGTGCTTGTCAGACTATCAGAAGAGAACAGGTACTCATTTTATTAAAGTTTGGATTGCCACAGCCATTTCAAGCACAATTTTGGGGTACCCATCTGGACACTGAAATGCTACCTATTCTCTTGACTGGGCATCACAAGGTTCTCATTAATTTTACAAAAGTACTTGAAGAGTTTCAACTAATCCCTTCAGAGCAACCACACACTGTTCATGCTTCACCTTAATTCTTGTAGCCTGGGGGTCTGTGCAGTCATCAAACCGAATACAATATCCAACCTCATGTCCCAGCACTGCCCCTCTTTCATCAGCAACTCGGCCTGCAACCTGAGAAAACAGATTCTTATAAACAAGAAACAGCTCAGCACACTTCAGCCTTGTATCATTCATTACAAGCTACAAAGACATCTAAAGACACAATAAAACTCCACAAAACATAAATTAGTCCCAGTACAATCCCAACAAAAAGCTACTGTCAGTCATTTGAGTGACAGTCTAAGCCATACGAACAGGCAGTGAATTCATGATTTCAGCTGGAATCTTATGAAACCTCACTTTCAGCCCAAGAATTCAGGATAACTGTCAGTTTGGGTAATGCAAGCAGAAGTTCAGGAATTTCTAAACTAGGCCTTATATCTTTGCAACTACCTATCTTCATTTCTAACAACCCCCAGGCTCTAGATGGGAGAGCAGATAAGTCACCTTTTAAAATAAAATAACACTTTCAGTTCAATATGAAGCAAAAAATCATCAATGATACTTCTTATCTCCTGTAACAGCCACAGTCAGGCAGTCTGCAGCAAGAGTCTCAAAGAAAAACCCTGCTGTGTCTCTATACTAAGCCTGAATGGAATAATCTATTTTAGGATTAAAAATGACGCAGCAAGACATGAAAGAGAAAAGAGAAGTGAGTTTGCTGTAAGAAATCATTGCAGCACTCACAACATCTTCTGTAGGACTGTGCTCTGTCAGCTGGATGTCCTATGAAGGAGAAAAGGGAGGACACTGCAGGCAGACTGCCCAAAATGCAGAGCACTGCTAGAGACTGTTCCCTTAACCAGGCTGGATCTGGTCAAAGAATACTGGAGGAGATAAAACAGCAAATGGTACAGATGCCCAGTATTACATTTTTACCAGAGGCAGATACTGATTTGTTGTAGATACTGTTTACATTGCACAGAAAAGGCAAAATGATGGTTATAAAATGGCACCTCAGCTCTCTGTACAAAAAGAATGCTGCAGCAGAAACTTCACCCACCAAGTCAGTGCCTGGCAGCAGCTGTGAAGACGAGGAGCACTGGATGCTTTCTGTGCACACTGTTACCAGAGGACAAGGCACTGCCCTCAGCCTCTCCTTTTCCCCCTCACAGCACATCTAGCTGACATTATGCTCTCCAACACACACTATGTATATGCAAAGATTTCTCACAATAAAACTGCTTCTTCTTCTGCTTGACATTTTTACAAAGGGAAACAAAAAAAACCACACCCCATAACAACAACAAAAAACAAATACAGAAAAAAAGATTAAAAGCCTAGTTCTGAATTGCTAGAAAGAGGTACACAACCTCTTTCTTCCACTGGCTGCATTACTGTTCACAGATTTACATCACTGCTTCACCTTGTGAAAGAAGTTGAGGGTCACACAAGCACAGTTCTAGTCCTGAGTCAATCACAGCTCAGCCCTAAGTTCTGTATACAGTTCTGCTGACATCACTCAATTTTACTTCAAAGCTTCTACATCTGCAGTTCTGGAGTCGGAATGTTTGGCCAGACCCACTAATCAGGTTGAATTCAGCATGTAACACCAGCAACTCTTACAGAAAGATAAGCAGAAACATCTATTCATTCAGGAGCTCACGCAGATTTCTGCTGTTCAGCAAAACCTGCTAATAAACTGGGGGTTATAATAACAACAGACTGGGAGGATTTGGACACTCACTGAAACAGCAGCGACCCGACGAGGCTGTGTCACCCCAACAACTCTTCCTTCAGCTGTCCAGCCAGCTTCTGCCAGGTACTGCAAACAATAATGGGGGTCAGAGAGGCATTGGTCATGTTGTGGTTACCCCAAGGTGTTAGTTCCTCACACTTTGTGTTTTCTCCTAGCTCTGTTTAATATTTCATGTAAAATCCCTGAGGGAGTATCTGATTTTACCAACCTAAACAGACACTTACTTGTGGAATCTGCGTTGATTTCCCACATCCTGTTTCCCCAATAATCACCAGAGTCTGGTAGTTCTCCACTAGGTAAAGTATGTGATTTCTTAGCTGAAAGACAAGATTACATTTAAACATAACAAACAGATAGTACAAAAATAAGAAAACAATTAAAATTACAATATTTACATATCTGGCAGACACAGTAACTTCCTGTTATACGGAGTTCAATGCCAAAAGCTAAACAGTCCTTTAAAATCTATAAATGACATGTACAACATATAGTAAATAACATACCTCAACAAAACCTTAAAACTGACAGTTACAGTTGTCAAACAGGACAATAAATTCCAACAAATAGAGAACAAAGTAATAAAACTATTATTTTATGTTGCAAAGTGATTTTATACTGCCCTTTCAAAAAAAAAGGCACAAGAGCCAGACCTCATACAATACATTTAATATATCAAAAAGAACTTCTGTACCTTAAAAACAGGCAGCTTTTGCCTTTGCTGTTCAATAGAGAGGGAAGCATAAGGGTTATAGATGACAGTCACAGCGCTGCTCTCAGCAGGACTCTGCCTCTCCTCCGAGACACTGACACCAGGACCTTCCGAGCCTACACAACAGAAGTGAATTTTAACTGGAAGAATACACTTCTGCCTGGTGTATCACAATGCAGCCAAAATAAATATGTTTCTTACATGGAGGAATCACAGGGGGCAGCATATTAAATAAAACAAACCAAACAATTTTTCTATGAAAGCAATCAAAACATTAACTAACAATAAACAAGGCATACGCCCCTCACTTCAGCTCTGAACTTACCTCAGGAACTGAAACTTGATTTATTCCTGCTGCAAATTATCACAAAATTACTGCCAACTGAAAATGTGGAATCACACAAGTGAACTAGAAACAAAAACTCATCTCAAGAACAGAATGTGTCATCTCCAGCTGCAGAATCAACTGGGAAAGTCTGAGATCAAAGAGGAAGATTCCTGTTTTGTAGAATCTGCTTGCTTGCATTTCTTCCACTGTTAAAAAATTAGTCCTTATTCAGAACTGCCAGGCACTTTTATAGCAAATCAACTATTACTGCGATTGTTTCCAACGTCTTTCTCCACTGAGCTGCTCTCCCTGCTGTTAACCAGTGTTATCCCCACCTATGGCCAGGATTTCACTCCTCCCTTTGAACTCCTCAGGATTCCCCTGCATGCTTCACAGCCTGGCAAGACCCCCCACAAAGAGTAGAAAACCCAGCCCGCAAACCTCCAACTTCATCTCGTCCCCTGCCACCCCATAGTGGGCAGCACCCAGCTGGAGCCACAAACACCCCACCACCCCCTGGGCTTCGGCAGCGAGGGGACAGCCATTTCCTCACTGCCCTCATTCAATCATCACAGTTGGAAAAGAACCTCCAAGATCATGCAGCCCAACCACCAACCCTGCACCACCACTGTAACCCTAAAACCACATCACCCAGCACCAGATCCAGACACCTCTTGAAAATCCTCAAGGGTGGTGACTCCATCACCTTCCCGGGCAACTTATTCCGATGTCTGACCACCCAACAGTGAAAAAAAAAGAAGTAACATCTAATCTGATTCTCCTCTGTCCCAGTTTAAGGCCATTTCCTCTGGTCCTCTCACGGCAGACACCGCAGAATAAACAGGTCCGCACCTCAGTACAGCCTCCTGTCANCTAAAACCACATCACCCAGCACCAGATCCAGACACCTCTTGAAAATCCTCAAGGGTGGTGACTCCATCACCTTCCCGGGCAACTTATTCCGATGTCTGACCACCCAACAGTGAAAAAAAAAGAAGTAACATCTAATCTGATTCTCCTCTGTCCCAGTTTAAGGCCATTTCCTCTGGTCCTCTCACGGCAGACACCGCAGAATAAACAGGTCCGCACCTCAGTACAGCCTCCTGTCAGGGAGTTGTAGGGAGCGATGAGGTCACCCCTAAGCCTCCTCTTCTGGAGACTAAGCAAACCCAGCTCCCTCAGCCGCTCCTCACAGGACATGTTCTCGAATCCTTTCAGAGCCTTGCTGCCCTTCACTGGAAACGCTCCAGCGACCCCAAAGAGCCGAGGGGGGCAGCGCTGCCGGCTTTCGCCGCACCCCTCACCGCGGCCAGGCAGATCGGAGCTCTGTCCTCCGCACCCCTCACCGCGGCCAGCCGGGGCTCCACCCCCCGCACCCCTCACCGCGGCCAGCCCCGGCCCGGCTCCACCCCCCCCCCCCCCCCCCA